>PISX010023256.1:0-30124 GCA_004024625.1 Mellivora capensis
TCTCCAACACACGTTGTTTCCTGTCTTGCTGATTTTGGCCATTCTAACTGATGTGAGGTGGTATCTCAATGTGGTTTTAATTTGAATCTCCCTGATGGCTAGTGATGATGAACATTTTTTCATGTGTCTGATAGCCATTTGTATGTCTTCATTGGAGAAGTGTCTATTCATATCTTCTGCCCATTTTTTGATGTGATTACCTGTTTTGCATGTGTTGAGTTTGAGAAGTTCTTTATAGATCCTGGATACCAGCCTTTTGTCTGTACTGTCATTTGCAAATATCTTCTCCCATTCCATGGGTTGCCTCTTTGCATATATTTGCATATATTTATTAAACTCATTTTTCTTAATTTTCTGGTAAAATACACTTTCCTATCACTGATGTCTGATTATCATTTTTAGTTTTTATAAGAAATAGTAGTTTTTTCATTTGTTTGTTTGTTTGTTTTTAGTCTCAAGTTTTTATTTAAATTCCAGTTAGTTAACGTACAGTGTAATATTAGTATATTAGTTTCAGGTGTACAGTTTAGTGATTCGTCACATCACATAAAACACCCAGTGCTCCTATTTCTTAACAAATATTCCCCCCACACACTCCACAAAAAAGAGAATTTTATTAAATATATAATGCATATATGAAGAAGGAAAATATTCCTTGGGTAGTACAAGTGCGATAGAATTTTGAAACTATTGTTTGTTAGTGTAACTGGGAGAAACTTAGCATGTCTGACTCCACAATGCTTCAGTTTCTCTTGCTGCTCTAACCTCTAGCTTGGAAACTTCTGCTTAGCTCTGCACAAAGCCATGTTAATCATTGAAGGAATTTTGCTTATAGACAAGATTTGTAAAAACGGCTCTTGACTCAGAACTACCTTCCCCCACCCCCCCTTCCCCGAAGAGGTAAGTACCTACAGAAATAACAAATGACATGTTTAAGATTTACTGGAATGGCAGGACCAGATTTTTGTACACAGACCAACTGACCAAGGACAGAAAGTTTCCTAACTTTCCTCGGACACTTGCAAGAACTAGAATAGCTACAGACATAAGTCATTTCCTGAGTGCAATCTCCTCCTACTTCTCCCTCTTCCTATGAGACACTCAAATTCTATGCTGAGTTAAGAGGGTTCTTTGGACGGCAGTCGGCCATCTCTTTGGTCTGCTGGCATTCCTTACCCCAACATCTTGCTTCTTATTGGCTTGTTGCATGATGACAAGAACAAGCTTACACTCAGTTCCTTTATAGCCTTTTGTTTAGTATACTATGTTTTTATGTTAAGAATTGCTGTTTTCCCTGAGACAGAGTTTCAGAGTTTTTGGTCAAAGAGAAATCTACATTGAGTTGCAATTATTACAGAGCTGTCATTAAAACTCTAAGTTCAATTAGGTCCAGCTGTACAACATTCTTAATATCCTCATCTTGCAACTTGCATACAAAAGATTTTATCTCTGGAAGTTGATTACTTGTCATCATTGTACGTACTGATTTTGTTAAAGACCATTTCTTCATGTGACATAATGAGTTTTGTTTAGATGTTTATGTCAGAATGCAATTTCATAGCATCTAAAATTTACCCTAGGTTCCGTACATACAGGGTCCATTTTCTCATCTTTCCTCCCCAGTTGCTATTTACTCCCCAGCTTTCAAAGGTACTTCATGATCCTCTACTCTGCTCATACCCCCAGTGATATTTAAAAGAAAAAATAAGTTTGCTTATCTGTTATTTACTGGTTAGTATAGATTTCACTGTATACTTTAATACATTTAGAAACAATTATTCTAATTGAGTACATACACATGTAATTACGGCTTATTATATTGGTCTGAGAATTTTTTCTGCCTGTGATCCAGTTGGTGTCATTAAAGAATAAAATTTAGCCTGTTGAAACCAATAGAATTGTTGCCAGGGTGATTCAGGAAGGACTCCTGGACAATTATTTTGTATGATGTAAAAGACACTCTCATTTAGTAAATTCTTATAAAGTTTCCACAGCACCAACAGATTAAAACTTTAAAAAGGAATGAGTTTACAAGTATACTCAGGTATATCTGCCATCCGCCAACTTGAACAGGCAATAGAGACGCTGCTGATTTCCACTGTTGCTAACATCCTTAGAGCATCAAGCTAGCAACATTATTAACTGAAACCATGGAAACACAGGCGATAATGACTATTATGAGTGTGGAGTTAAATCACTGAAAACAGACTCAGAAGTTTCCAGTTTGTATACCTGTGACCAAACAGACTAAACCTAAAAGCTAGCTCCAGTTTAAAACACAAATGACCGATGAAGGAGATAGACAACAAGCCAAGAGGATGACAGAAGAGCGAGGCTGCCAACAGAACAGCTGAACCTCCATTTGGTATTGCCAACGATTTACATCAATTTCTTAAATGTAAAGAATTAGAAGTTATATAAATCAAAAGCCGGCACCAGACTTGAGAGTTTCCTGAGCATACAAAATCAGTTTAATCATACATGCAAAGCTTAATTTAGCTTATTTTGCAAGACTGACTTGGCCTGGGTCATTTCTTGCTTATGCCTCTAGAAATCTTAAGCAAAACTAAACTGGTTCCCAAAACTGATATGAATGAACCACTGACCAATTTTCTATGGCTTAAGCAATTTCTGACATTATAACCAATCATGGTGAAGAAGTCACTGCTTTTATGCTGTATAAGCTGCTTTTAAAGAATATGCCCCAGAACCTCATTCCATGTTTTGGTTCAGTGAACGGCCTTTTTGGTGCGTGCACACCAAATTTTTACTAATTACTACTTCAGTGACTTATTTGGTTTTATGCCTGTTATTTCACGATTTTTGATGAAGTAAACATAAGAACTGTGTTGAGATTGTATTCAGGCATTACCTGTCATGGCTGTTTAGTATGCATAAATAAGCAGGATGTGAGGAATGTACTTGTGTCAGTACTTTAAGACACTGAATACGTGTTCTGTTTCTCCTTAAAGTCTCCTGTAATTCCTGCAGCCTTACCTTCTTTCCGCTGTTGAAGAGGCTTCCGGGCAGAAACCAGCAGATGCCCTCAGCAGAAATTATGGCACCATCACCCACGGGAGCTGAGCAGGAGGAAATGTAGTGTCTGCCATGGGTTGAATGAAGAGTTGAGAGCTGAGGGGCTGGGGACCAGAAGTTCCACAAGTTAGAACTTGCTTCAGACTCACGCAGAAACAGGACTAACTACCTGAGGTTTGGGGGGCACCGACTGCCAGCGCCTGGATTTAATTCAGGTTGAGACTGCCTCTCCCGTGCCTTTTGCTCAATGGCACTCACCTTTGACTCTTCTGTAAACACTAGTTTGTGGATGTTCAGAAACTAGTAAAACCAGAAGTAGAGTATGGAGGGGATAGAAGGGGTGGCCCTGGAGAGGGCAGTGAAAATGGGTAAAGTTTTGGGAGCAATCACAAGGGTCCAAATTCTTTAAGTTAGCTGGAAGAAGAGATTATGAACCATCTGTGACTAGGATAAGAAGAAATTTAAATATTTCTCCCTATGAAGGGCATGAGTTCATTGGTTCATAACTAGTAAGGTTTTTTGTTTTGTTTTGTTTGTTTGTTTTTTGGCTTTATAGTTTTCTGGAATAAAACACATAAATTCAAAAGCGTAAAATCCAGCATGTGTCTAAAAACTGTCTCAATCCGATTGCTACAAAGTAATATTTCCAGCCAAAATCCAAATACCCAGACTGAGCATTCTTGGAACTCAATGCCTTTTGAAGAAATCCCACGCCTATTTTGCTGTGTCATAAGTCCTTTTAGTACAAACAAGAGTTTTCTGTTAACAGCCCTTGTCAAATTGTTGACTTTTAAGCAATGTATTGAAACATGTCTATCTTTTTAGTCTTCTGTTTTTGCAATAGTTGATTACAGACTCTTCAAAACGGACAATTTGCTTGAAAGGCTTTCAAATATTCTCTTGAAAAGTAATTTAGACTCACATATCATTGGCCAAAAGGATTTATAAAAGCAACATTTGTGATTGCATTTTGAAAGAAGAACACACACAAACAAGAAGTAAATGAATGATAGCACCTTCAAAGGAGACACTTATAGAAAAATGCCTCCCATATTTTAATACAGAATTTATTATAGTAGCTATGTACATATGAACCAAAAGAAAGAAAACCTAGACACATAAATGTTAATGTAATTAGATGTTACTTTGTATCCTGGAAATTATGTTCTATGAAGTTACCTCTCTTTTGGTTCCCAAAGCCTCAGTCTGTGTGTGTACATGGCTGAAGACTTTCCTGTTTGTGCCCCCTAAGTGAGTATTTATCAACCCTGGTGTCAAATTAGAATCACTTGGCTCACCCTAAAATAGACTTAACCCTTAGATTCCACTTTCAGTTACTACTACAATTCAACTAGTCTCAGCTAAGACTTAGGGAGTATGGGCATTTTTAGATACAATTCATAAATGTATATCCAGATAAGTCTATAACTATAATAAATACACACATGCATATATATCAATGTGGTGTTAATATATTGTACTAAACATACCTCTTAACATTTTCTATAAATGCATTTAAACTTTATATATAAATTTTTATATGCATATAAAAGTACCTATGTATTATGTACACATGCATTATATACATAAACAGGTACAAACACGTGTGTTTGTATAGATAGAAGGATAGATACAGATGTAGATATATATGAGTTACATATATAGATGTATTTAAAATTATGTTTCCGGGGGCACCTGGGTCGCTAAGTGGGTTAAAGCCTCTGCCTTTGGCTCAGGTCATGTTCTCGGGGTCCTGGGATCAAGCCTGCATCGGGCTCTCTGCTCAGCAGGGAGCCTGCTTCCCCCTCTCTCTCTGCCTGCCTCTCTGCCTACTTGTGATTTCTCTCTGTCAAATAAATAAATAAAATTTTAAAAAAATAAAATCATGTTTCCTATGAATGTCACAAGGCAAGTTAAATTTCATTGACTTCTTAGAATAGTGGTAATTAAAATCACCTCTATTGAACAACTGCTATGCACAAATTCCTCTGAGTGATAATGATATGGGATATAATGTATAAGCAAAAGTCAGAAAATATAGGTAGTAATCTCTGCTCTACTGAAGAGCCTCTAGTTGCTTGGATCTATCTTGGGGTCAACCTGTGGTCATGTCCTATCAGTTTATCCCAGGTGTTAGAGTAGCCCTTGTAATGGCTCTGGAAATAAAAGAGGGCCATACACTTGGAGTTGAAAGGGAAAGGTGTTGAAGTTTGAAACATAACAGCGACCCAGATCACGTGGGACCTTTAGTACATTCCAAAAACAATTATTTTCATTTTGCTTTGTTTTTACTCTAAGAGTGATGGGAAGTTATTAGTGTATTTTGAGCGCACTCAAATTTTAAGAGAAAACTATTGGAAACTCAGTGATATACTCTCATTCCCTCACCTTATAATTGTTTGCCTCATGATACAGAAATGTTAACATTATGTGTCCCTACAAACCTGGTAATATTGCAGAGATTAGCACTTGTGTTTTCTGTACCAGGAAAAGAAGGATGATTAAATCATGAGAAAGTCATCAATGGAAAAGGTATTGACTTAAATCTGTGTAACAACTTGTAACATCTTGTTTATTGGGCTTTGCTTGATAACTTCCTATGACTGCCTCCCACCAATATCTTTTGTCTTTAGCTGGTGATGGTATTTCAGGGGGTGACATGAACCATTTCTGGCAGTTACTCAGTTTTCTTGGGTATCTCCCATGTAGACAGGAGTTATACGTGTTATTGAACTTCTGTTTGTTTTTTCTCCTTTGATCTTTGATCACAGGGGGATATCAGTCAAGAACCTAGGAGGGTAGAAGGAAAATTATTCCTCCTCTTTTACATCTGTTAATATATTATGTAGATCATTAGGTTGGAGCCATCATTAAGAGAGAGATAAGAAGGAAAGAGAGATCATGACAAGACTCATATAAGTTATCTCTCAATTTCAGACTTTTTGCATCTGGGATTGTCATACAGATGCCTATGGAAAACATGAAAATATTGTGTTTCCCAGCACTGAACCTGAGAACTGCCAGACCTTCTTCTCCATGGACCCCACATTTGAATACTTGTCTACCAGAGTTTATAATGTACAAAAAAATTAATGCTTGCTTTTTTAAATTGCTGTTGTTAACCTTAGATTACCTATAGATATATAGTTGCTAATCAGAGCTTCCACTTTGTAAAATCTACCAAATGATAGAAATGTATGCTTTCAGCCATTCAGCTTATATTTTGGTGATTATATCATGTTACTTATACTTTTAAAGGTATTATTTTTTTTCAAGGATTATTTCCAGGCCCTTAGGGATTAAGTTTGGAATGTGAAATATAAAACCAATTACTGCAGCTAACATTTATACCAACTTCATACCCAAGGTAGTGACAGAATAATGGAAAAGAATTGAGAATCTGGAATATTGAAAATGCATTTGTACTTCTCCCTAATGAAATCTATTTATTCACAGCAAAGCAAAAAGAGGTTTAAAGAAAATTATCTCCTTTAGAATAAAAGCCTAAATTGCATGCAGATTTGTCTTCCAATTTTTTCTAGTACTTTGCTGTCTCCTAATTAAGAATAAAAGATTAACATTTTTATTAATTAGCAATAATAATTGGGCTAGGTCAGTTGATTTTTTTTTTTTATCTTTTCTGGTCATTGCTTTCAACTACTCAAATGATAGGAAAATGGTTAATTTTCAAGTAAGACAATTTCTATACAACTATAGTTTATACAATAGTGATTTTTTTTCCTTTAATTTCCTCTATTATATTAACCCATATATACCATCGTCCTTGCTTGAGTAAAGGGAGGGAACAAGCAAAGTAGAGCTAATTTTTTACCTTTATACAGAAGATTTTCATTTCTCCTCCTCCTTTTTTTAAATTATGTTATGTCACCATACAGTACATCATTATTTTTGATGTAGTGTTCCATGATTCATTGTTTACATATAACATCATTTATCCTAAGTATGATTTGTGTCAAAGTTTCAAAGAAAATCTTAGCTAATTGTTAGCCATTTTATTTTTTATTTTATTTTAAGATTTTATTTATTTATTTGACAGAGATCACAAGTAGGCAGAGAGGGAGGCAGAGAGAGAGAGAGAGAGAGAGAGGAGGAAGCAGGCTCCCTGCTGAGCAGAGAGCCCAATGCAAGGTTCGATTCCAGGACCCTGGGATCATGACCTGAGCTGAAGGCAGAGGCTTTAACCCACTGAGCCACCCAGGCACCCTGATAGCCATTTTATATTGAAACAGACTCAGTAGTGAAATTTATCCAAAATTTTTTGTCTTTTATTTAGATGGAACTAGATAGATGTTTGCCAGTCTAGTTCCCTTTCTTCAAGAGCACAGGGAAAAAATATTTGCATGCCCTCTTTGCCATTAGGGTGGGTGTATGTCACTATTACAGCCAAAGAATTGTGGACAGAAGGGATAGAAAATTTTTCTAACTCTGACCCTTAGAATCATTTTACACACTGTGTCTATCCAAATACTGAAGGCAAAGAAGTTCAAGATGGAGAAACAGCCCCATGGAAGAAGCCTGGATGCCTGGGTCTCTCTGTGGAGGGGAGTAGTCCCAGAAGGTAGGTTTATGTATATTTATGTATACTACCTTTCTAGGTAAACAAGGAATACATTTTAAATGCACTGTGGTATGGATATATTGGGAATTATTTTTCAATAGCTAGTGAGAATTCATCTAACAAAGCACCTACTATGTGTCAGCTGCTTTTCTAGAACTTTACATTTATACATGGCAAAGAGTGATCTAATATATGAGTCTGAAATCTATACTGTCCCCTGCTAAAAATATGAAACCAGTATAAATAATCAGCAGATTCATAAGACAGGATTTTTTTTCTCTCCCTGTAATTATAATAGTAAATTTCATAGTAGAGTTTTACGTTACATTACACTGTAACACAAGAGATGTTTCTTACATTACAATGTAACATAAGAGATGATTACTTGTGTTCTCATGGATAATTAACTAACACTGAGTTCTTGTTCTGCCAAGCAAAGACTTCAAATATACATTTGGAACAAAGAAATCACTGTAGTTAAGTAAATGTATAGTACATGAAATGTATACCTGAAAATTTAATAAATGTGCCAACTTTAGTCTCTTTTTATGTTTGTTATAATTTTGACCTAACTATAATAATAGGGCATGATGTTATTTATTGACATGGTAGTATATGTGAAACACTATCATATAATTCGCCAAATATATGAAGAATTCATACTGCTTTCCTGACAAGTATAACTATAGTAAATTGGTAAATAAATAAATGTAGTTTGTCACTAGTAGTTAATATTAAAAACATAATCATTCTTCGTAATGAAAATTATTCACATTCTCTCTCCCAACACATACATATGCATGTATATAGCCTTTGTATAGCCTTTGTTTTTGACAAAAAAATTAATAAGATCAACTTGTACTAGTGAGAGAATTTCAAACTGAATTGTGGAGCAGGTATTAGAAATAGTATTTTCAATATACTTTGAAATTTTGCCATGAAACTAAGAGCCCAACATGATTAGAATCTTCCTACTGATTTTTTTTGTAAAAACTGACTTGAAAATCTGGTATTTTGGCTTTAATAAGACACAATACAGTCATTGAAGACTTGGTTCTTCCCTGTTCTTGGAGAATTTTTTGTTTGTTTTAACAGCAAAGGTGAACACAAACATGTCTGATATGCTCATAATATTTTAACAAATTCATTATTTTAGTAAATAGTAATATTTTTAAAGATTTTATTTTCATCTGGGAAATACTGAGTTAAAATTCACCATATTGGAGCATTCAGGAATTCAACTGCTGACATGTTTTCAGTGGTGGAATGTCACAGTAGTCATTTTTAGTGAAAGAGGAATTAGATTCCTCTTCCCCATGCTGGGACCTTCTTATTCTTTGCCAAATTATTAATCCTTGTCTTTTTCTTCTTGTTCTCAGTCTATAATGAACTGTGCTTCCAGTCTGCAACTTTACTTAAATAATTTTGTATTCAAAACATGTACTATCTCTCTCCCCGCCCAAAAACAAGAACAACAAACCACTTCACACTTCAGTCTATGGCAGATTGATTGCATTCTGATGCCAAGAGTCTGATTTCAGAATGTAGCTGTGATACACATGGCATGACAATAACATAATGCAAATGGTTTCCATAGGTAGCTCTTGATCAACATATTTCAATTAAAGGCATTTCAAAAATGTTATTAGCAATGATAACCTCATGAGTTAGCCAAAAAATTGAAAACTTAATGCTAAAGTTTTCCTAAAGGGTTCTTATCAATACAGTAAGAGAAGTAAGGACTAATGCAAAGATATCAATAACATAACATTAATTTATCAGAGAAATATTGAGGATGGAGTAGACATTAGAGTAGCCAGTGCAGAGACAAGTTGAGAACATGTGGAGAGAAAAGATGCAGTGAGGCAGAGAGTTGGTAATGGAAAATGGGCCTAACTTTAAGGTAAAACAATATTTTTATTTTATTTTATAATATTTTATTTATTTATTTGACAGACAGAGATCACAAGTAGGCAGAGAGGCAGGCAGAAAGAGAGGAAGGGAAGCAGGCTCCCTGCTGAGCAGAGAGCTGGATGTGGGGCTCCATCCCAGGACCCTGGGTTCATGACCTGAGCCCAAGACAGAGGCTTTAATCCACTGAGCCACCCAGGCGCCCCAAGGTAAAACAATATTTTTAAAGAGGATTTTCAAGGGGTGGAGCCTGCCTAGGATTCTTTCTCCCTCTTCCTCTCTCATTGGTCCCTCTCTAAATAAATAAAAAGTAGATAAGGTTTTCAGAAATTTTCCCCACATATTTTATGGTGTAATATCTTTATTCTTTTCACTCAGAGTCTTTGGTTAAAATCTACATTATTATTCATTGATGAAATGAAATGATGAAAAAGCATTTTCTCATTTTGTTGTTGCTGTTCAATTTTTGTTGCTATTAATTGTGTTAGAGGCATTTGTGGGTTGTACCTGTCTCTAAATGAAGGGGTTTTGGTTCAAGATGGTGTAGGCATACTGAAGATAGTCAACAAACTTATTTAAATCAAGGGGAAATAGATGTTGCAGTAGCCATTCTGACAACAAATTTGTAACTGAAAAATAACCTGGAAGTATTTTTGGAAGTAAGGAATAGTATTCTGAGTTGTACCTGCAGCCCAATAATTTAGCAGTCCTATGGTGGGATTAACCAAGTCTTCAACCCCCTACTCTCACCCTAATCCACTATCAAAATAAAATTTGAAGAACAAAGAGAAATCACTAGATACTCATTGCAAAATCCTTGTGCAATTAGAGGTTCAGACAAAGATAAAGCCAGAGGAATTTTCCACTAAAGAAGAGAAAAAACATTCAGGAACCATTTAAATTTAACATTAAGAATAAAGATGTTTACTGGGCACCCGCCAACGCTGTAGGTGCTTGGATTTGGCAGATAATAAAACAAACCAAATTTTGTTGTCACGAATGTGTTCTTCCAATCAGAGGATTATACACAATAAACAAATGCATAAATTGGTGTCTTATGAGTTGGGTGTTGCAGGTACAAAGAGGTAAGATGCTGGGTAAACAGTGATAGCAGAGTTAGTGATGCAATTCACAGAAGTGAAAGAAATAAGAAAGGGAGCCACGTAGGTACACAGGCCATGGCCACAGCAGAGGAAAGTAACAGCAAGAGGCCAGAATGTGATGAGACCATCAAGGAGGGCAGGGTCACTGGGCTGGAGAGAGCAATGGCAGGCTGATGCAGGGTGAGGAAAGGGAGACAAACCATACACAGACCAGACTCAGGGCTTTCATATTTAGGGACTCTCAGCATGTTAAAGAGAAGAATGAGGTGAATGTTGTTAAACTTCAGAAGGACTGTTCTGACTACAACAGCCTGGAAGAGGGCAGCTGGAAGCAGGAGATAAGTTGAAGCCATTTCAAGGGTCAAGTTGAGAGATGAGGGTGGTCTCAAATAGTTAATGAGATTGTATATGTTTTGATTTTTAGGGCCTACAGCATTGATGATCTGTGTGTTTGTAAGGCAGTCACTTTACATTTGAGATTCCTATTTTACACTATATTTGAGAGTTTGGATGGAATGTTATAAAAGAGTCTAATTTTAGAAAGAGAATCTGCTATTTATCAAAACAAAGTATATACATCTTTCATAAGTCTATGTAAGATCACCAAAAATGTAAGAGATTAAGAAAAATTCAGAATCCTGAACCCAAGACCCCATAATGTTCACATCTGAGAAAATGAGAAAAGAATCAGCACAAAGAAAAACAAACTGAGGGTTTTGGAGAGGAGAGTGGTAGGGGCATGGGTAAGCCTGGTGGTGGATATTAAGGAGGGCATGTATTGCATGGAGCACTGGGTGTGGTGCGTACACAATGCATTTTTAACACTGAAAAAAAAAAAAAAAGAATCACCACACAACCTTCAGCAGGATTGACAAGGGTAACAGAAGAGACCAGGAGCAAGTTGTGTTCTGGAAGCATGGGAAGGTCCAAAAAGATGAAGCAAGCCATTATTACTTTTTTTCAGGAAGATACAAAAATAAAAAATCAAATGCCATGGATTAGGCCTAAGAAGTTTGAGTAAATACTTTTTAGGAATAGCAAAAAGTAATGTTAACAGGTGAAGTATGATTTCTCATGTGATTATAGATTCCAAGTTTTTCCAAAGCAAATTCACATCCCAGATAGTAAGCTGTGTCAGCCCTTAGGGAACTCAGGAGGAAACAGCAGTCATCACTGGGAAGGAGAACTGGGATCCAAGCAGAGAACTGAGATCCATAGCTACTTTTCTTTCTTCTCCTTACATGCAGCTTCAGAATCCTAACCCCCAACCCCCACCACCTTAGAACCTGCAGAAACCTAAAAATATGAAATATACACTAGGTGTGTTAAGGACATATTGGGAAGAAGTATGGGGTCCCTACAGTAAGAAAGTTATAGAGTCTGAGAATTGAAAGGAAATGAGGAGTATTGCAGAGTCAGAGTTAAGGAATCATCTAGGTGTTAAACAATGTATAAATATATAAATGTTGAGACTTCATACACTCATAATCCTCCATTGATGCTTATGTTGATCTAAGGAAAAGTGATGTTCTGAATTAAGTGGTTGACTCCTATTTAAGTCATGACCAAATGTTGTTTATTCCATTATAGATTCTATAGGGAACGATTGGGGGTGGGATTTCCAACCCTAAAAGTCTAGGGTGAGGGGAAATTCCTCCATCCTTCCTATCCTATCCCAGTACTCACTCCATTAAGTACTATTCTATCTTCCCTACAAGTGAACATAACAGATTCTATTTCAAAAATTACTACAGATTTATTTTCATAAATTCTGGGCCTCAGTGAAGATACCCAGCATTTTTAGCTTGCTCAGTCAATTCTTCCAGAAATTTCAGGAAATATGCCTTGCCCTGATGGCTAGTCCAGGAGTCCTGTTAACAGTTAAACTGTTAATTTGAAATGGAATTTCCAAGAAAATGGGAAAAGACTTTGAATTTTGCCAATAGAATCACATTGAATCAATTTCACATTTCTAAATATGTCTCTAATATCCCATGAAATTAATGATTGCCTGAAACTTAGCAGAGAAGTAGCAAAAACAAAACAAAACTGTATATTCATCATGATGTGACAAATGAAAGAAGAAAATGATGTCTGAAACTATAAATACAGAGAATAAACTGGTGATTTCTGGAGGGAAGGGAGGTGCATGTTAGACAAGTGGGTGAAGGAGAGCAGAAGATACAAATTTTCACTTATGGAATGAGTAATTCATGAGAATAAAAGACATAGAATATGGAATATAGTCAAAGATATTGCTACAGCATTGTATGGTGATGGATGATAGCTACCCTTGTGGTAAGCATAGCATAATATATAGAGAAGTTGAATCACTATTTGTACCCCTGAAACTAATGTAAATTGTGTATCAACTGTATTCAATTTAAAAAATTAATTTTAAAAACCAAAAACTAAAAATAAAATAAACTGTCTGCAGTTCAAAAAACTACAGTTGGAAATGAATTTAGTAGAGGGAATAAGCTGTTTTTGCTATAGATCTAAAAACTAAACATATTTGGCAGAGAAATTAGCATTGTTTGTAGGTGAAATTTTATAGCTGTGGATTAACTTATAAAACTAGACAAAGAATATTTTAGCCATCATTAAATTGTACCTGAAAATAAAACTTTTAAGCATACCTAAATTTTACTAGGGTTGTATTTTCACTTGGAGGAAAAAAAAATGACTGATTTCTTAGCATGGAAAATTTGAGGGGTATTTGATTAGATTTCTTTTCTACTTTATAATTTAATCAACTGTGCTTTACATTTAAGTTTAATGTTTAAACATAACTAATAATTCTTTTATACTCATATCTACCTTTAGAGTGATCAGTTCATGCTTCTTCCAAATAATCTTAATTCAAAGCAAGCATATATGCATATGCCATACATCAAGGAAAAATTGTAATCTGATTTGACCTCATTTTAAACCAATTATTTTACATTGATAAAGATGGTATACCAACAATAATAAATATGACTAATTTCAATTATTTCTGAACAGCAGCTTCACTTAAAAGCTGAAGGTAGAAAGTGTACTTCTTTTTATTGAGATTTTAAAATCACTTATTTACTTGTGCAAGTCAAATCTGACCTCTATAATACAGTATTTGTTTAGATCTAGTGGAGATAAATAGAGTGCACTGATTCTAAATTGAAGATCTATTAAGTAATAAGTAGGATGCAGTTTTATAATCACCTTCAGGTTATAAACAACATTTACCACAAGATCAAAACATGTTGACTTAGAAAAAGTGAATGCAAATTAAATGGGAGAGATTTTAGAAATGTAGTGAACAGAATTATAAGACAGGATGCTATTAAGGATTTTTAAATATTTCTATTTTTTTATTAATTGTGATTATGCCCTAGAATACATATCAGACAATAATTTTAGGGTATTTCATGAAATACATAAAAGTATTTTTGGCTTAACAGATCATAATACTTAAGATATAAGTTTTTCAATTTTTTTAATAACTGGAGAAATCACCATATTTTCCCTGCTGCTTTTACTTTTTAATTTGCTATTACAAGTGAATGAAAATAAATGTTCCTCCTCTGATGTCAAGTAGAGGCCACAGGAGATGTGTGTGCGTGTGTGGGGGGGGTATGTTAATACCACTGCTGTAATTCCTCTGTAATCCTACTTCATTATTTTATGCAAATAATTCCCAGAAAGGATCAACTTATTAAGAAGAATTAGAATAAGTGAATGTCACCAGTGTAGGGTAGTATGTCAGCAAGTTGAAAAAGTATACTACAATAAAATTGAGTCATAAGAAAGTTTTGTAAGTTTTTTTTTAACTGTAATTTTTTTTAAATAATGCTAAGAGACTAGAGCAATTATGTGATGGTATTCAGATTTTTGTCCAGAGATAACTTTTTAAAAATATGAACAGAAAAGTTCACATCAAATCCTATAGAAGGATTCTATAGGATGTGAACAGAAAGGTTCACATCAAATCCTATATTCAAATCCTATAGAAGTGTCTATTCATAACTATTCTTCAAATGTAACTTATTATAAATTATAAAGAGAAAAGATGATCACAGGTAGATTATTTTTTGCTCACTATAATCTTACTTTTTATAGTAGTTGTTGTGAAATATTTACTAAATATATCTGTTGTAATTATATAGTTTTAACTATATTTGGAAACCTAAGCTAATTCCATGTCAACTTTAGGATATAATCGAAATAATTTAATGTATCATTCAAGGCCTCTGTGTGTCTCTCAAAATGTATCTTTTGCAATTTGCAAATAGCACCATTATATTGAATAAGGTAAAGTTTAAAAATACAAATAAAAAATAGAAAGCTTCTCTATCTTTATACACATGTTTCCCCTGGCAGAAATGACCTTTCCTCCGTTCTCATTTGTCCAATTGTCCAGACTGCCTAATGACCCATCCTTCAATACTGGGAGCAAATGTGTCTATGCCATTCCAGAAGGAATTCATTGTTCTCTCCATTGTGCCACCTCGGACTGAATATACATACCAGGTTTACAAGTACACCATCTGATAGTTGTATTAATAATTTTCTCTTTTCATATACTAAACATGTTATTTATATTTTTGAATGAATAAGTCAATAAATGATTAGTAGAGGATGATAAAATATTGCCTAAGAAAAAGTAAAATAAAATATCATCTAAGAGTATTTCTCACAGTTGTGCTCTGCATATGAGATCATACTGTTTCAGTTTGAAGTTGGAGATGATCAGACACATCCTCTCCCTTTCTGAGGCATCACTACACGTGGCTTCCCATTTCTGATCCTGTAAGCATTTCTGGCAGAGAATATGAAGATCCGAAGCACTGGCTTATATTGCTGGACCAATCTGATTTTTAGGAAGAACTTTGATTTGATGAAATCACTTCACTTTAACCTCTTTTTCCCTCTGGAAAAAATTCAAGATAAGTTTTTGTATCCTGTTCCACTGCTTCCTTTGACAGCTAGATATGTCCTTTATATAAATCCAGGCCCATCTTAAACATACCCTAAACAATTCTGTGATAGCTTTTTTTTTTTTTTAAAGATTTTATTTATTTATTTGAGAGAGAGGCAGTGAGAGAGCATGAGCGAGGAGAAGGTCAGAGGGAGAAGCAGACTCCCCGTGGAGCTGGGAGCCTGATGCGGGACTCGATCCCAGGTCTCTGGGATCATGACCTGAGCCGAAGGCAGTCGTCCAACCAACTGAGCCACCCAGGCGTCCCTGTGATAGCTTTTCATACACATTGTCCTTCCACTCAACAACTGAATTTGAGACCTCACCATTAATGTAGTCAAAATATTTTTAACTCTAACTATAATATAACTCTCTGATTGTGTGTCTTATCTGTCTTACTTTGGGCTCTTACAAAGCTCCTGAGTATTTCCAGGAGTAAATTAATCAGTCCGTCTATCTATCTATGTATCTATCTATCATCTATCTATATCTATATCTATCTATCAAATCTATCTATCTGTCTGTTATGTATCAACATTTCTTAAAAGAACCAATGAATGAATGAATGAATGAATGAATGAATGAATGAATGGTGTATAAAACCAGAGAGAAATACAGTAAATTTAAGGAGAAGGGCATATATTGACATTTTCTAGGGCAAAGTACATTAACACATCTATCTATCTGTAAACTTAGGTTAATTTACAGTAAGCCAAAGTTTGCTCTTTAAATGCACATTCATTCCTTCTCTAACCATTTATTTCACAGTGACCTCTATGGTATGAAGTGAGCCAAATGTAGAGATAAAGCAGGACAAGAAGTTCTAGTAATGTGGGAAAGTATAGTTATTGATTATAGAATCATACATATGGTAGGTACCTAGTATTTTTAATATATTTTTTTCATTACCACAACATAATAGCATCTAATGGTCATACTACCAGTGCAATATATTCAGGTCTTCTTGGGTGGGATCTGTTTTTGTTTTTTGGTTTTTTTTTCCTTATGATTTCCCATAAGAGAGAATAGCGTGAATGGTATTAATAAATCACAAATTGTTCTTGAAAAATGGTTAGATATGCTCTAGCCAACTTTAAACAAATAGAGTTTTCAATTGAAGAGAGCAAATATTATTTAACACCTTTGCAATACTACTTCTTGCTTTTCCATGGATTTCACCACTCAATATTGAAACAATCATTATTTACCTACTATACTGATTATGTTCCTGAATTGCCATTGATATAGCAAATTTAGATTTTCACATAAAATTTGAAAAATATTTTGAATTACTGTTGGGTGTTAATGCCTATCAAACAAATAGGTAGTTGAAATATCACCATACAATTTTTCTGAACAGCAACATTGTGCATCATGAAAGGAAATTTGAAAATACTTTCCCACCACCTCCACTACCTAATTTAGTCTACAATGTAAAGTCAATTGGGAATTTTTAATGTTTTATTTCTGCAAAGCACAGTGTGCATTCAAGAAGGGGATATCACTTATTTGGATAATTCTGTATTATTCTCCCAGGTGTTTCTATAATACTTGCAAAAGCATTTATTTGCAAGAAAATTAACTACAATTTGATTTAATTTGTAAGCTATCTTGAAATTTTCTCAAAAGTTTCAAAGTCATTGATGCTTTAGGAGGGATTAAATATAATAAAATTACCTCATAAATTCTGCATATATGTTTTCTATTTAAAGTGTAAATTCATAACTTCAGCTACTTTTTAATTAAAACTTGTTTTTGTTGATAACTATGCGAACCCACAATATTTGTTATTATTTGTATTAGTACAGTAGATATTAACTAGTCTTATAGGAAATAGCAAAATGTTTCCTCCTCAAACAGAAAGATGAGAATGGGGGAGTGAAGCAGGTGCAAGAAACAACCAGATGGAAATTATCTTCCATTAGCTTGCAATCAGCATACTAGAAGAAAAGACTTTAAAAACATGAAAAGCTACAGTTTTCTCTTCCTGCTACACAAGGCTAATATTGCACTCCTGCACTTAAATACACATCTCAGCAGGTCTCCAGCTAAAAGAGAAAAATTCTGATGATCATACAGAAAACAAAATCATTGACTAGTTCATGCTGAATAGCAAGGCTAAATTTCCACTTTTCTCCTAGTAAGCTGATGTGGAATGTTCTGGAAAGTGAAATTAGCTTAAAAATTCAAAATAAAACAACAAACCCGAAGATTCAAAAATGTCTTGAAGTAAGTTAAGTAAGTTCAGATCAGAACTAAGATCAGTACTATCATGATGTATACTCTAATATTTATAAGCCTTAAAATGCACGTCGAAATTTGGGTCCATAGCTATTTCTGTAATTTCACTCTCAGCAAAAAGCTTAGAAACATCATTGTTTATTCCTTACCCTTCCTACAATAAAGCAGGGGAGGGAAAAAATCTTTAGAAAAAAGTACAAATGGAGTAGATTTTTTTTTGTATTCTTCTCCATATTGTATAAGAATCTCTAAGCAATTCTGCTCCACATGTTCCTGGTTTTATAGCTTCAGGGAACACTATCCATAAATATGCAGCTTTGTAACCAGCAAATATAACACCTACATTCTTCTGGTTTAAACTGAGTCATTAGACATATGTCTTTGAAAGTTTAAGAAATCACTTTTCTTCAGACTGCTTTGCTATTTCTCTGTGGCTCTTTGTGAAGAATTTGAAGAATAATATGTAAATGCTATTCATGGAATAATAGGGATTCCTTAGTAATGATCTACAAAATGTCATATTTCATTGAATATGATCAAGTATTCAATAAAAAAGAGAACAGATACTTCACCTAAATACAAAGAGACTATTAATTCCTAAAATCAAGAGAATTTTTGCATTTGAGAAATGTGTTTATTTGATAGCTAGTTTCTCTACGTGGCTGCTTGATATTGAATTGCTCTTTGCTTAATAATAAATTACCATTTAAATGCCTTGATTTCTATTAAATTTTACTAAATTAATTTCTATAAAGGATTTGTCTTTATTACCACCTTCTAGGTGATGCTACTGAACACATAAAATGGTACTGCATATAAAGTATACACCAAATGCAAATGTTAGATGATTTTAAAAGCACCTTATACCCTGTGAGAATATTAACACATTTCTCCAATCCTACAAGAATAGAAGGTATTTATTTCCTACATATGTCTAAAAAGGATTTAGTCTTGTGCTATGAAGTATTTAATTATGGGAAGTATTATGTATATTACTCTCTAATAATTACAGAGTATGTTATATATTCTTTAATATTTTAAAATTATGAGCTACTGAAATTTAACTACAGTTCAGTTTAATAGAACCTATATCTGTGCTTATGTATTCAAATATACAAGTTATATTTTGTACTAATATTTATTTATTTATTTAATTTTTAAAAGATTTTATTTATTGGACAGAGATCACAAGGAGGCAGAGAGGCAAGCAGAGAGAGGGAAGGGGAAGCAGGGTCCCTGCTAAGCATGGAACCTGATGTGGGGCTCGATCCCAGGACCCTGAGATCATGACCTGAGCCGAACGCAGAGGCTTAACCCACTGAGCCACCCAGGCTCACTTATATATTTAAATATATTATATATTTATATATGTTTTATATATTTATATATTTTTAAAATATATTTTTATATTTTATATATTTTAATATATTTATATATAAATTTTTATATATTTAAATATATTTATATTTTTATATATTTAAATAATTTGAAATATTTTATCTTACAAAATATATAGGTACAACAGCCTATGCACTACCACAAAATAGGTGAGTATAAGGATAATGCATGGAATACATGTAAGGATTATACTTACGTAAGGAATATGTATAGTGTGGTAGAGTGGACAGAGATGCTTCAAGGACCTTGCATTAGTCGGGACAATGAGCCTCCCAGATGTCCTCTGTGAGGAAGATAATTGGCCACCTACTTCAGCTACCATGCTCTGAAATCCACCCCATGATCATGCCAGAAGATGCATTTCCTGGAGCTACTTCCAGTCAATTCTTGAGGACAGCAGGAGTACTGAGACGGACCTGTCCCTGGAGGGACTATCATAATGAAACACAGTCTGGCTTTTCTTTCCTCTCTCTTTCACAGAGTTTCCTCTTATTTCCCAGATTGATACCCCCCACCCCTCCACACACCCTTCATTTTCCTTCATAGGCATTTACAGCTCCCCCAAACCCTTCTGATCTTTTACATAACTAATCCCATTTTCCTATCTGCTTCTTAGCAATCTAGGATAACACACGTGTGATGGGAAGAACTATCCAAAGGCGAAATGATGAGGTCATATGTTGAGTTCCCATTTATCCCCAGTCCATGCAAGTGAGTGTGCTTAATGCATACTAACTACATGCTCCCTCAGGGAGTTTACAAGCTAATAGTGAAAATGAGAAAAAGGTCAGCTTTAATCTTACATTTATGATAACTACTAGCAGAAACAAAAATTTGCACATAATTAACATCCATCCATTTAAATATAAATGTGTACTTAAACATTGTTTTATGCAGAAATATAATATATAAAGAATATCATCTTTCTGAGAGGGCAAACCAGTGTTGGGAAGAAATGTGTGGAGAACCTTTGGTTCTACAGAAGTAGTAGAAAGGTACTTGAAGGCAGGGAGGAGTGAAGAGATCCAGTTATGATAAAGAAGAACTTCTAGTTGTAGAGAGGGAGCATTTGTATTTTTGTTACTTGACCTGTAGGAAATGTGTAAAAGAGAGTGTTTTAAATTGGAGTAAAAAAGTAGATCAATATCTTTGAGATGTTTGTTTGTGTTCCAAGGAAAAGAATCGTGCTAAAACAAGCACAGCAAGTCTTTCTGTGTAAGGACACCAAATTTAAAGCAAGAAAATAGGAGCTCTAACTCAGTGACACCTAAGACAAGCTGCACAAAATCACCTTGAATAGCAGTCTCCTCAGTGAAAAATCCATATGCTGTGAGGATTAAAAGAGATTATATTCAGAAAAACTCCTCAATCCGTGTCCTCTTTTATGTACATCCTCAGATGTACACATACACTTAACTCTTTGCTAAGCTCTATTTCTATCCTCCCCCAATTCTACAAAAAAGTTTCATTTAAAGTAGATTTGTCTGGTAGCAAAAAAAAAAAAAAAAAAGTTGAAAACTCAAGTTATATTTTGGTGAAAATGGGTAGAATGTAAGTTCGTGGAGGCAGGGTTTTCTGTCAGTTTGGTCTACTGATCTATCCCAAGGACCCAGGGGCTAGTGCCTACCACAGAGATGGTGCTCAATAAATATGGACTGGATTCATAGAAAGAGAAGATGTCCTTGAAACAAAAGTGTATGTCCTTGAAGCAAAAGCGTGTGGTTGATAACTACCTCCCACCTAATAATATCTGGCACATAACATAAAGAAAAGGTTTTATTTCATTTTAAAATCTTAGAGAGGGGATTCTATTTGTGATGCTCTCTGGATTAATAGGTGCCTAGTACACATATTTGGGTGGCTTGTGGGAGTTTTCAAGAGAAAAATTGGGGGTGTAGACTGTGTTATCAAATAGGAATAAGGTTTGTAATCTATTATCTATTATCTACATTCTATTAAAGGAGATGTTAGGAATTCAGTGGTAGCAAGTATAAAAATAAAGACTATACACAAAAGAAATGAGAATCCTCCGCCCCCAACATACTGCATACAACACAGAAGTGTGTCAGGCAGGTTTTTTGAAAAGTCGATCTGCTATGAAGAAGAAAATTTGTGGTTCAGGAAGAACTCGAAGAGTAAATGTAACTAAAAATGAAATATTTGGATAGCGTGGGTGGCTCAGGTAAGTGTCTGACTTTGATTTTGACTCACATCACAGTCTCAGGGTCTTGAGATCGAGCCCCATCTAGAACTCCATGATCAGTGTCCTCACCTCCCCTGACTGATCATACTTTCCAAGAGGCTCCTTCTAGATCAGTATCAACACACTCTTCCCAATGGCATTCCTAGAAGGACACTCCAGCGTCATTCCATTTACCCCAATGAAAGTCTTCAAGTAAAGTCACTTGTCAGTCTGTTTCTAATAGCCTTTTAATTTTTTCTGAGCCCTGATGGTAATAACTCTCATCAGTAATGATAGTAACTCTCCTATTCATCTACGAAGATGTTGTGAAAACTAAGAAAATTAAAAATAAAATAAAATAAAACATGACAGAAAGTTATCTGAAGACAATACACAAAGATACAGTGCTATTAATTTTAAGAAAACCTGGCTAAAATGTCTCTGAACTACAAAGGAATTTTTCTATCAGAAAACAGATGTCTATTGTAAAAGTTTAAAATAGAGTTTCTCTGTGATATGTAAAATACTGCAGTCTTGAACTGCCCAAATTTGGGCTACCACTGAGCTTATTTTTACAGTACTGTGATGCTCTGACATGTCTCCTTCATATGAATCAATACATAGACCATCATATATTGATGAATCATGTCTTGTGAAACAACTAAAGGGGAAATTCATTGTCCATGCACTTCTCTATCGCTGATACACATCAAAATGCTCTACTTACAGGAACAGAACTCTGCTTACAGTCAGCTTATCACCTTACTAACTTTTAAAAACAAAATGCAGGTGTTCATGTAGTGATATATCAGAAATAGTAGTACTAATTTTCTTCATGATTGCTATTGCATCAATATATTGACTTTAAGAGAAGTTAAGAAAAGGTATAAAGTCTTAGAAAATAAATGTTAAGGCTTTTTAAAAGATTGATTAGACACAGTAGGATTTTTGCCCTGGACCACTATATTCAATGCAAATATAGTAGGCACTTTTCAGGATGCTTCCAACGAATGACCATTAACTTTCTTTCCAGAACCGATCTTGTTTAAGAGAAGAGGTCTAGCAGTCACGTTTGAAGACAATCACCTGGTCATATTTGACTGGGCCCAGAGGGGACTCATGAAATGCTGAAATAAGATCTTCAATCCTAAAAATCTGAATATCTGAATTTGGCATTCAGAAACAGTCCCTGCATGTGTCTTGAAGTGTATGTGATATGAAAATGAAATACTGTTATTCAATATTGTTCCAACATGTAGATAAAAGATTAGAAAAGGTTGGTTTACACACAAACTTACACACATGGTGAGCGACAGAGAGAAGCATAGGTCAAACAAATAGGAAAAGAAACAGTCTCAATGTGGTAGACTGAATAAACTCTTCCCAAAATATATCTACATACTTATCCCTAGAAATCATGAAAGCTATCTCATATGAAAAAAAAAAAAGAGGGGGAAATCTTTGGCAGGTATAATTATTAAATCTATAGAGAGGGATAGATTATTCTGGATAATTTCGTTGGGCCCTAAATGTGATCATATGTAACTATAGAAAAGCGAGCAATATCAAGATTATAAACTTCCAGAGAAGAAGGTAATGAGAACAGAGACTTGAAGAAACTGGCTTAAAGATTGGGGCATCCTAAACCAAGGAATACTAGCAGCAACAAGAAGCCAGACAAGTCAAGGAACAGATTCTTTTCTAGATTTTCCACAGGGAGTATGACTCTGCCAACATCTTGGTTTCAAAGCACTAATAAAAATCTGACTTCTGACCTCTGGAACTATAAGAGAGTACATTTCTGTTATTTTAAGCCACTATGTTTATGGGAATTTGTTACAGTCACCACAAGAAACTAATACACCTAGTGATGTTCATTTACTCTTTCCAGTTTCTTTCCAGGGTCTAATTTCTACTCTTGGGTTCTATGATTCAAAAAAACATACAACAATTTCACACACTCTACTTTTTGTTTCAAGTTATATTCTATTACTAACAACTGACATAAATCTCATTGATCCAATTTGAGTAAGCTAATAAGGAAATTATACACTATACACCAGAGATATTGGATGAGGTTTAATAAAGGCTTAGTCATATAAGTGTCAGAGGTCAAAAACTGTGAGTGGATGTGACATGTGCCTCTAATGAGCAGACGCTTGAAATGGTATCATGTGGCTGAAATCCTCCTTAAGCCCAGAATATACCAGAAGGGTATGGCTCCTTCCACTTTCCAGAGAAGGAGAGCCCTAGACAACTCTAGGAAATATAATGAGAACTAAACAAACATACAAAAGATCTGCTGATGCAAGTCACTAATTTAAGTAATCCTTTTATTGATTGCAGCATAAGATATCCAAAGTTTAATGACAGAAAGAAATAATAATAACAACGTACAGAATACACAATGCCTTAAAATGATAATAGACCTTATAATTATATACTAGGTAAAGGATATAGGTTTTTTTGGATGAATTACAAAAGGTCAGGGACAAGTGATATTTTATTTTTTTAAGATTTTATTTTTAAGTAAACTCCACACCGAAACTGGGGCTTGAACTCTCAATCCTGAGATCAAGCATCACATGTTCTTCTGACTGAGCCAGCCAGGCACCCTAGGGATAAATGATATTTTAGATAGGTTTTGAGAAATCACAAAAATATAGAGAGCTAATCTCGGTGGAAAGCACATTGGGATATAGATTCAGTGGGTATTACCTTCCTATTATTGAGTGTGTTTGGAAAAATGCAAGTAATAAATTTTAGCAAAATCTGAGGCGTTCTACATGAAAATACTTGGGTATTAAGCAGTAGCATATGTGTGTCTGGATGTGTGTGTGTGTAGAGAGAGAGAGTATGAGAAAGAAAGAATTTATTTTAAAGGATTGAATCATGCAATTCAAAATTAAATTGATCATGAACCACGAATTGATCATGACCAGTTTGAAATCTATAGGACAGCCTAACAAGATGCAAACTCCAGGGACGGTTCAAAGGCAGTCTACAAGCAGAATTTGCTCTTCCTCAAGGGACCTCAGGTTTTATTGTTGTTTTGTTGTTTTTGTTTTTGTTTCACTTAAGGTTTTCAATTGATTAGTATAGCCCCACCACATTATGGAAGTTAATCTGCTTTACTCAAAGTCTACTGATTTAAATAACTGATTTCATCTAAAAAATAACCTTCACGGTGGCAACTAAATGAAATATCTGTATACCATGGCTTAGCCACCCTGAACCATGAAATTAACCATCATAAGTCGATTGTGCTGTACTTCTGCTCAGTTTGATAGTTGAGAGCTACTGAATATTTTTGAATGGGTAGGCCCATGTTCAGAGATCCTGGAAAAATAATTAATTGGCAAATGTCAAGAAATTTGTAGTAAAAAGCCTCAGTTAGCTTCTTTTTCCTCCAAGTCTTCTTTCTTAGTCAGTTTAACTTCAGCATAAATTATATTTTGTATCCTCCTTAAACAAACTCTTATAGTTGCAATATTCTCTTATTCTTAATATTATTATGTAAAATGATGCTATAATATGATATTCTTAATATTATATTGGCATATAAATGATCATTTGTTTTCAGTTCTTTATCCATTGTTAAAAATTTTTAAATATACATTTTAATTAACTAAGTTCACTTTCGAATAGCCCTATGTATTTTCAAGCATCAGGCATTCAGCTTCTACCAGGGACCTTCCAGTTCTTGCCTCCCATCGATTGTGATATTGCTGTCATTTCCCTCATCTATACGCTAAAAATCAGTTACTATTATTGCCTTAACCTAACCAATATCTTTTAAATAAAGAATGGAAAAAAAATTCTACCTGCATTTATTCCTTCTCTAACAATCTTCTGCTTTTATGTATATCCAATCTTCTTTTCTATATAATTTTCCTCTGTCTGGAAAACTGCTTTTAACATTTTCTGTAAGGCAAAATTTCTGGCAACGCATTCCTTCCATTTGTATTTGTCTGGGAAACTCCTTGTTTCTCATCCACTTTTGAAGGATAATCTCACTAGCTATGGAAACTAGGTTTTAGTTTAGTTTAGAAAACTAGTTGTTTTCTGTTTTCTTCTCCCATGTTAAATACTTCACTCCTTTTCCTGTCTGCCATTAATTTTGGAAAGTTCTAGGTCATTACTACCTCCCAAATTTCTTCTATTCTCTCTTATTTCTCCTTCTGTTCTTCTGATTACATATGTGTCACACCTTATATTACTGACTCACTTTTCTTGAATTTCCTTTTTTCACCCATTCTTTTTATCTCATTACATTTCACTTTGTAGTTTCTACTGACATAAGTCAAGCTCCTTGATTGCTTTCTTGGTCATGTCCAGTCTACTGATCAGGCAGTCTTCATTTTTGTTACAGTGTTTTTAATTTCTAGCCTTTCTTTTTGCTTTACTCTTAGAATTCCCATCTCTATTATCACATGTTATTGTCCCTTTTCTACTTTTTCCATTAAAGCCTTTAAAGATGTTAATCTCCGTTATTTTCCAATAATAAATCTGATGATTCCAACTGATGTTTTCTCTTTGAGTCTGTTTTTGATGATGGCTTTGTCTATTCAGACTGCATTTTTCTTTCCTCTTGTTATGAGACAATTTTTTGTTGAAATGTTTAAGTATACATACACAAAGTTTCCATTTTTTTCCTGACTTCTTTTTTTAAAAATTTTTAATAAACACATAATGTATTATTAGCCCCAGGGGTACAGGTCTGTGAATCGCCAGGTCCATTTATTTTTTTAAGTGTCCTTGTCTCCTCTTAACGTGGGCTTTCCTGAGCATTCTTCTTTAGAGACTGTATCTCACAGGTCATCCAGCTACAATCTCTGGTTATTATAGCAGAACCAAGTTGGTGTGCAGGTCAGGTGTGGAGGAGGGGACAGACTGTTCTATAATATTCCAGTAACACCTCAGTAGTTCATTGGCCCTGTGTCTTGGGCTGTGTCCTTCTCGAGTGTTTCTTCAGTGGGTTAATTTTTTCTTCCATTATTTCCTACCTCCTTCACTGGCTATAGCATTTCCACTCTATTTCTTTGAAACCAATGCCCCTATTAACTATGTTTATTTTTCCCCTTTGGGTCAACAGGAAGGTGATAAGGGGCTGGAGTGAAAGGAAACTTCTTACCTCTGCAAGAATAAATTTCTGGTAAAATTTTTTACCCCAGAGAATATATCTTTGTCCTGGTGAATGCCATAAGTGCTATTTCAAAATTATTACTCTCCCTATCTCTCATCATACCCACTAGAGTCTTGTTCTCTCATCTTCACTATGGAAATGTGTTGAGGTTCCCTGGGGTACATGTCATGAAAATCAAGTTTCCCTAAACATGGAGCCCCAAGGTGTTCTTCTCTCCTGCTTGTCCAGATTTAGCTTCTGGCAAATCAAATACATTACTATTTAAGTACTCCAACTAGTTTCTACCTCCAGCAGTTTCAGTTTCAGATAAGTAGATCTCAGCTGTGTCTCTCCAAATATAACTTGTTCTACAGATATTGGAGGAATAGTGATCTGTAACCTCAGTTCTCTGATGAGTCCAACAAAAGATATTAATTCTCAGTTTCTTTGGCTTTTTCTTGCAAGAGTGAGACTGACAAATTTCAGCCTCTTTGCATGTCCTAGCTAACACTGGGAGTCTCCTTTGAAATGCATTAATTTTTTTTTTTTAGCCTTCAGCTTCACTCCACTACACTCCTTGAACTATGACGTACATTTCCACTAAACTTTCAGAGAATTTTGAGTATTTTCCAATTCAAGCTTTGCTTTCTTTTTCTCATTGTCAACCACCTGCTTCTCATTAAAGTTCCACATATTCGGATGTCACAATGCATTTGCACTTGAGGTTTCTAGTGCTGGAAATGTGCTTATCAGCCAGCAGAACTCCCACTCACCTTCCATTTCCATTGCCACCATGTAATTTACTCTGAATCCCCAGGAAGAAATTCTGAATTACCTGCATTCATAATCTAAGTATGTATGTTTCTATTTCAGTGCTTAATAATTAGTATTAAACCTATTTTTATGCAGCTGTCACCCAACTAGGATTTGTTTCTTGAAAACAGGAAATTAGATCTGGGTATCTAATAGACATCTTGAAATACCAGTTTATGAAATTTGATTAAGTTGACTTGATGGTGCTGCTAGGAGAGAATTCAGTGGAGTGATATCACAGCAAGGAAGAGAAATGAGTAGAATATTACAAAATCCTAAATAAGAGGCACCTATAAAAGCACTTTATTCGTGGATGTAGAAATGAAGTTGAGATTCGAGATGCTACATGAAGAAGAATTGATTATTCTTGATGGCATGTAAGCGATGGTTTAAGATAGATGGAAGAGTCTATCGGACTCTAAGGTTGAGCCAGGTGCCATCAACAGTAGAAGTGAGGTCAGGAAGAATTGTTATGTGCAAGTTCAGTTTGTGGCAGATGATAGATTTGAGGCCATCCTGTGACAAAGATCCAGCCAACTTTTTGAATTATTGAAGCCTGAAGATTGGAATATAGATTGAGGTTTAGAAGGCAATTGCAGCAAAGGGTTTATTGGACACAAATTATATCAGGACATGACATAGTGAAAAACGAAATAATAAAAATAAAAGAGAGACAACATCTGAAATATACACAGGGAACTGAAAAGAGAGGGCTTAGGAAAAAGATATAGTCTCATGTCATTAAAGTCACTGAATGGGAGTATTACAGGAAAGAATATTATTATTTAAATATTAAATTTAGCAAAATGTGAAAAGTAAATTTTTAAATGTTATGTAGCCAATTGAAATGTGATATGGAAGCATCATGTAATAGACAAGCAAAAAACCTATAGAATAGACACACATATATGGTAAAAGGAGAATTCCCTTTCAAGGTGAATTTCTGTTCAGACAGGATAAGAGAAAACAAATGGTTAGGGTTCTCATCATAAGCGGTAAGGATAACTCTGTTAGTTATTGAGGACTGTTTTACCATTATAATATCTAATGCTACAGAAATAAGAAAATTTGTTCAGAGAAAAACCTTATCTCCCTTAAATTTTAGTTATCTCCTTTAATCTCATGGATGACTAAATTGTAATCTAATTAAAATAAGGTAACCCAGTCAAATAATAAGATTCCAACATAATTATTATGTTGGAATCTTATTTAAATTGACTAATATCCTTATCAAAAGGGAAATATGGGACATAGACATGCACAGTAAGGGAATGCCATGTGACCAATAAGGCAGACATTGGAGTTCATGGTCTACAACAAGGGCATGCTAAGGATTGATAGCAAACCACTGGAAACTAGTGAAAGGCATGAAGCAGATTCTTCCACAGTGCTCTTAAAATGAACATACCCTGGTGACACTTTGATCTTGGATTTCTAGCCTCTTGAACTATTAGACAATATATTTCTGTTGCTTATGTCACCTACTTTGTGGTACTTTGTTAAGATAGTCCTAGAAAACTCATACCAAGAGGTTATTTTTGCTGTAACAAAATGTGGAGATGGAAAATAAGTAGACATTAGAAGCGTTTTGAGGGGTGTCATTTGAAGAGGTCTAGATTGCCTTGAACAGACTTTTGGTGGAAATACAGGTTTTAACAGTGATTCTGGTGAGAACTCAAAAAGAAAAGCAGAGAGCTATAGAGAAACTTCTATCATCTTAGAGAACACATTTATCATTATGAATGGAATATTGCTAGAAATACGAATATTAAAGATGATCTGGTAGATATCAGGAGGAAATGAAGAACATGTTATTAGAAACTGGAGGAAAGACAAAATTTGGATATAAAATGGTAGAGAATTTATTTTAATTGGATCTGTCGGATAGAATGTAAAACTTGCAAGTGATGAGCTTGGATATTTAGCTGGTGTGATTTCTAAATAACATGCTGAAGGTATGGAATGGCTTCTCTTTGTTGTGTATAGTAAAATGCAGGAGGAGAAAAACAATTTGAGGAAGGAACTCCTTAGCGAAAAGAAATTTTACTTATTGGTGTAGAAAGTTTCTCTTTATGCAGATAAGGGTTTCTTGAAACAGGAGTCCAGAGTGTAGCCAGATGTTAGTTAGCTGAAGATATTAGGTGGGTGATACATAATCCAATCAACCATCTCAGCAGAATTCAGGAATAGAAATATAATTATTCAAAAAAGATCTGTGGAGGATACTTTTGTAGGGCATCTTGGAATTCTGTGAATTGCATGGGAGGTCGATGAGATTTTTGAGAACCTTATAAATGCAGAAACCCTGCCAATATGGACAGGAAGAGAAAATGACTTTGACAGCAGTCATTAAAGGAAACATTACTGTGATGGTAGAGCCATGGATCGAGAGAACACAGTCACCTCCTTTGGGTTTCACAGGGAGAACTGCCATCTCTGGTATACAAAGCAGGACCATCACTCACACAGGTGGTTGGCAATGCCCAGAAGACTGGGCTGCTTTACCAGGGAGATCAAGAACCAGGGCATCATAAAGCCAAAGATGATTATTCTCAAGCCTTAAAATCTAATGGAATTTGCCCTTCCAGGATTTGCTTGATACCTGCAATCTCTTTTTGTTTTTCCTTTCTTTTCCCCTTCCAGTTTCTCTCTTAAAGAAGAAGGGCTAACCTATGCCTGAAACATCACCATATTTTTAAAGCAAATGCTATTTTCCGGATTTACAGGTTCACAGATAAATAGCAATTTTGCTTCAGGACGAACCACACCTCCCAATGCA
>PISX010023257.1:0-30118 GCA_004024625.1 Mellivora capensis
GGGGCACCAGGCTAAGGCATGGGTGGGTGAGAGGAGGGACCTCCTGCTAGGGTAGGAGGGGGCAGTGGTGGAACCCGGGACCTTACCCTAAGGAGACAGAGACCAGGGGCCCTGCAAAGATGGCATCTGAGACAGACGGAGGTGGCTGCGGTGGGGATGCTTATGGGGGGGACCGACATGAGGGTGGCCAGGGTAAAGCCTCGGCTCAGCATGCAGGTTTCCTCAAGAGCAAAGTAAGCCCTAAATGGAGGTTCTCACAGTGAGAAAGTGCATCATTTTCTCAGTCCTGCTGCAGTCCTTCAAGGAGAAAGCCTCCTTTGGGAGCTATCCTGTCTTTCACACCTCAGACATGGCCTATCCTCCCTTTTCACAAAGAGAGACCAGGCCTTGGGCTCAGAGCCTTCAGCAGGCGACAGTGTCTAGCTGGGGTTTGATAACGTTTCCTTGCCATTGTTTTTAATGGCTGCCTTCCATTTATGGTAAGTGAAACCAGATTTCCAATTAGGGCAGTGAAATCAAGTTTCATTTTTAAGCAGAGGCATTTAAGCTAAGGGGAAAAGATGGGCCACCTTTAAAAGTACACTCCTGACGGTCCAGGTGGCGTAGGAATGTGCCAGAAGTCAGACGGAGGACTTGAAAGACAGGAGGTGAGGAAACACTGTGATGGCAAAGGGGGCCCTCGGTTTCCAGTCACACAGCTATGGCTAAGCCCCACTCAGCAAAGGACGGGCTCTGCTTCTCAAAGTAGGGGTGACAACCTCACCAATTCCTGGTTGTCATGAGAACTGGTTGACATCGTGGCCAGGAAACCAGCTTTGGGACTCTGAGGTACAGCCAGGGACGGACGGCTCTGGGACAGTCCTGGCGTCAGGCTCGCAGAAGACGGTCCCTGCCCCGATCCTCCTGCTCAAGGCAGCTGGGCAGGTGCAGGTGGGAGTAGAGACCTGGCAGGAGAGATGAGGGTCATTTTATTCAGGGCTCTGCGAAGAAATGTGGCTCCTGAAAAACAAATCTCCCCAAAGATCAAATATTAAAGATAAGGTGTCCCAACACTCCCAGGTAGACTTCGCACTCCCAAAGTCATGTCAAAAACCAAGCCAAGCCATAGGGAAGCTTTGAATGTCAAGCCGTCGCCCATGTCCACTCGGTTCAGTTCCCAGGCACCGAGGGCAGGCTGATCTGAGTTTGGGGCAGCAAGGGGAAGTGGTGCCTCTGTGGCTGGGGGATCGCCAGGGTTGCAAGACTCAGCACTCCATGCCCCTGGCCTGGGGGCTTCCTCTTATAGACTTTCAGTCTTGGTGGTGGTGAGTGTGTGTCTGCCCACTCCCTGAGCCCCAGTGACCAGGAGCTGGACGGGCCGCTGACCTTGCCAGACCAAAGTGTAGGGTTTCCCTCTGAGCACTTATACAGTCCCCATAATTGAATTCTTCTCTGCGTTTCCTGGTTCATTCTCATCACCCACTGGGAGGTAAGCAGAAAAAGGACAGAGCCCTGTTCTCACCCAAGTTCCCAAGGTCCCGAGTTCCCAACCCCTTTCAGGATCTAACTCTCCATACATGTCAAAGTAAAAGGCAGGGGCCAGAAACATGGTCTTTTGCTGCTTCCCGACAGTGTCCCATGTAGACTAGTTAGAGCATCCTGAGAAATACAGAGCTGGGAGGGGATTAGGACTTCGTTGTTTCTTACCCCAGTGACCTCATTATCTATAAAAGGAACTGAAGAAAGAATTTTTTAAAAATGAAAATTTAGGGGCACCTGGTAGGCTCGGTTGGAAAAGCATGCGACTTTTGATGTTGGAGTTATGAGTTCGAGTCCCACACTGGGTGTAGAGATTACTAAAAAAAATAAATAAATAAACTTTAAAAAATCAAAATAGATAAAATGAAAATTTAAAGAATTTGCAGGGGCTCCTGGGTGGCTCAGTGGGTTAAGCCTCTGCCTTCAGCGCAGGTTATGATCTCGGGGTCCTGGGATCAAGCCCCGCATTGGGCTCTCTGCTCAGCGGGGAGACTCCTTCCCCCTCTCTCTGTCTGCTTCTCTGCCTACTTATGATCTCTGTCTCTGTCAAATAAATAAGTAAAATCTTAAAAAAAAAAAAAAAAAGAATTTTCAGTTGCTCTAAGTTCAAAATCTAGAACAGTGTTTTAGGAGCCTTGGTGTGTGTGTGTTTTTATCAACCACTTAAGTCACAAAAGTGTTCCTGTTATATTGGGATCTGGGATGAAGAGGGTTCTGAATGGTTCCAGGGGATGCTGGGGTGGACCGGGGGAGTTTGCCCTGCTTCACTTGGAGGAGGTAAGTTGACTAAACTCGGGCTAAACGCGGGCTCACTGGAGCCTAATTTTCATACCAAACCACCCATCGCTTTGCTTTAAGCTATGTTCAAATCCTGGTTCTGCCACTTGGTGGCCATGGGACCTTAGACAAGTCACTTGGCTTCCGAAACTTGGGTTTTCTCATCTGTGAAATGGGGATAATAATAGTACCTATAACATGTGGGCTGTTATTGGGATTAAATGAATGAGTGTGAAGCCTTAAGAATAGTGGCTAGCTGTTGGGGCGCCTGGGTGGCTCAGTGGGTTAAAGCCTCTGCCTTCGGCTCAGGTCATGATCCCAGGGTCCTGGGATCGAGCCCTGCATCGGGCTCTCTGCTCAGCAGGGAGCCTGCTTCCTCCTCTCTCTGCCTGCCTCTCTGCCTACTTGTGATCTCTGTCTATCAAATAAATTAAAAAAAAAAAAAAAAGAATAGTGGCTAGCTCTTGCATAGTAGATACTCAGTACATGTCAGTTTTAGTAATCAGTTCCCCAGTTTTCCCTTTCTGGGATAGAGTGAGCCCGGTTCCAAGAACCCAAAGCACCGTAAGTTGTTCTGAGGGGAAAAAAACCCCCTGTGATTAACATTCACTAGAAAATAAAACCTACACTTAAACAGCGATGAGCTTAGCTAAGTTTCAAGGGACAAATGTTGTCATCAGTGAGTTGGACTTTTTCCTCCTACAGTCTTGGCAACTTTCTTAAAAGACGTGTGGTGCCTCTTTATTAACCCCAAGCTCCCACAGCATCCGAGGCCTTCTTGAAGTCAAGTGCGGGTGACTTCTGCTTCTCCACACCCGGCGAGCTGAAGAGATTCCCGGGACCTGAGCAGCTACAGCTCTGTTTTTAAAAAAAATTCAATGAATTAAAAGTAAATCACAGATTTATAATTATTGCCTGACAACAAGGATTATGCTTTGAAATGCAATATGCTGATTGCGATCATTTGCGGTGAAATCAGCTTGTACATAATACATTTTTATGTCCCTCAATTAATAAAATGATTTTTGACCTAAAAAGGGATGGTACGTGTTTTGGTTTCCCTTTTCATTTTCATCCATCCCAACCCCATCTCTTCCAAACGCAGCAGAATGCTTTCCCCATGGTGTCAATAGTAGAGGAAATTCTCATTTCTACACTGGAAGGCCTCCCATTTCCTCTGGGATTTGTTTCCCACGACTACCCGCGCACACAGGCCTGTCTCCTCTCTGAAATTCAGCTTCCAGCTGGGCAAATCAGGAGAAACCAAAGTCCCAGGATGTGAGGATATTGAGTGTCTGGTCTGGGATCTTCTAGGTATGAGCTCTACCCATGTTCCTGTTAGAGACCCTTCTTAGTTATTCTCCAGAAACGATAAGCTTTTGGCTCTCCTCTAGGAGAAGGGGAAAGGGCTTGGTGCCCATGCCTCCCTCCTGTTCTGCCCATTCAAAAGGCCAAGCCCTACCTTGAAAATGAATTCTAGAATTTGAACTTCTTGTGTTCTTGTGTCCTACAACCTCAATCCCCACTCTATGGGTGAGGAAAAGGTTAATGGCATCCTATGTAAGATTACACTGTCTAGGTCATTTTTTCCAAAGGGTTTTGCATTGTTTTGTTTTGAATACCTTCTCGGGGCCAGGCCCTGGGTCAGGTGCTGACCACACAATGGCAAGCAAGACCCATCTGCGTTTTTCTGGAGCATGAGTATCCTGATCTGTATAATGGGAATAATACTCATATAAGAATGACTTGGCCTTTCTAAGGGGGTTGTGTGGGGATCAGAGGACCTAATGGATGTGAAAGTACTTTATAAAATATTAAAGCATCCTATAAATATAAGAACGATCAGGTTGAACATGAAAGAAGAAGATGTTGAAAAAGAAGCCTTGGTTTTCTACATCCTTTCTTTGAAGACAGTAAAATGACAGTGAGTAAGCACCTACTATGTGCCAGCCATTTGACTTCTAGACCCGTCAGTCACGCCAACAAGCCTACTGACAGCTGGACAACCTCTTACGGGAGCAGAGCACCTTGCCCTGGATCCCAGCAAGTATGTGGTGGGGTCAGAATGGGACTAGCTCAGCCAGATGGTTTCCCCCCTTGCCAGACTCTCTGTGGGGCAGGGCCTCGGTATCCAGGAAAGAAGGGTCAAGGGAAACCTGGAGGTGGAAATGAAAAAGAGGGGGTGGGTGCCTCTCCCCCTGGATCACAGAGGCAAAGTTGAGGCCCAGGGGTTCCAGGGAACTTCTCAGAAAAAGGACAGGAAGTAGCAACCAGGGACAATGACTTAAGGGTTTTGTAAGTTTCTGAACCACCATAACTTCCCCTTTTATTAGTTCTTACATTATTCAGGCCTCTTGCCTATGGGAAAGAGCAGTGAGACCCATCCTTCAGTCTATACGTATTTATTAGGCACCTACTCTGTGCTAGGCAGGCCCAGGATATGGGCCTGGGACATCTCTTTAGAGGCGGGAAGAAGGGAGGGATTGTTGACGAGTCCTGTTCCACACCCACTATGGCTGAATATGAGAACCCCGAAGGACCAAGAGTACAGGAGCGGGTAGAAAAACAGAGGGTTTCTGGGGTCCTCAGGAAAGAAGAAAAGGGGAACAGAGGGACATAGGACCAAGCTGGTCCTGAGATGGGCTGGCCCAAGAAAGGAGAGGACTTGGCCCTGTCCCTACAGGAGGCTATCACAGGGCTGAGTTAAGGGCCTGGGCTGGGCTGTGTCCTCCCTGGCCCTCCAGGCCCTGAAGTTCCTCTTCCTCCTCCCCCCTTCTTCCCCCTGCTTCAGAGAGGCCCACCCGCATTCTTGGGGAATCATAGGCTAAAAATAAACAGTTGCCACCAGACTCTGGGCCCAGAGAATAGGTTCAATAGGAGCCCTGTGGACAATGGGTTGGGGCTGGGTCAGGGGATGGAAGGGAAGACAGCTAAAGGTCCTAAGACCCCCATCTGGTGATGCCAGTAATCCTGCCCACCCCCAAGCTGGCCCTTTGAGAGCCAGGCCTTCCAGCCTTCAGTTCCGTGACCTTCTATGGCTGGGGCTATTTGATCCCAAGTAATGTCCCTGTGCCTGCCAGAGAGATAGAACATGTGGCAAAAAATAGCTTTACCTCTTTGCAATATTCCTACCCATAACAGGACAGGGCGAGTCTTTATCAGTCCAAAGGCATACTCCCACTGAAGCAAAGGTGCTTTTCCGGGAAGGCAAAACCTGTGACTCCTCAGCCCAGAGAGGCCTTTGTAGGGTTCTCATACTGACGGCATAGTTGGAATCCTTTGGATGGGAGTGGGCTGAGGCCAACCAGCAGCACCGATCTGCCAGCTAAGGAGCCTCAGTGGGTCCTCTACCCTCCAGCCTGTGTCACTGACACATGTTAAGTCCACTCCCAAAACAAGCTTTATGTATTCAAGGAATGTCATTCCATCTGAGTCGCCTGGATTTTTGCCCACAGGAATCCCGAGACTGGAAGACCCTCCCTGGGTCTGTGTGAACTCCATATTTAACTATAGAGAGATGGCACCTCCAGGGTCAGGCACCCTGGTGTCCCTAATAATATTAATCACAACACAAGCTACCATGAGCCAACACTACCAAAGTACCACGAATTGCGATCATGACTTTGTGTGCATTATCTCATAAAACCTTCACATGTGAGCACCTGGGTGGCTCAGTGGGTTAAACCTCTGCCTTTAGCTCAGGTCATGATCTCGGGTCCTGGGGTCGATCGAGCCCTGCATCGGGCTCTCTGCTCAGTGGGGAGCCTGCTTCCCCCCGCCCCCCGCCACCCTTGCCTGCCTCTCTGCCTACCTGTGATCTCTGTCAAATAAATAAATAAAATCTTAAAAAAAAAAAACCTCCCTCATCTGTTGTCATTTCACACCCATTCAACAGGTGGGAAAAATGAGACGCAGAGAGATTAAGTTGTTGCCCATTTTCACACACATAGTGAGCTCCTAGGAGCCCAGGTTTGGTGGGTTTCCATTGATCTCACTTCCGATCCCACACCCTGAGCTCTCCAGGAAGTGTTCTGTTTTGCGTGCAGGGAGAGGGGAAAGGAGGCCACAAAGCCAGCGGCAAAAGTCCCCGAAACATTTTCTTGGAGACCTATCATTGTGTCCTGTCTACTGCTGTGACCCCAGCACCTCCAGTATCCACAATACCCATGAGCCACCCTGATGCCATTCGCTCTGCCTGGAATGCGCTTCCCTCCCCTCGGACCCTGGCTCTCAGTCCTGCTCACCTGCCGCCACAGCTTCATCCCCTCCCCCAGGGCGGCTGGCCTGGCCGGCTGTGTTCTCCCCCCACCATGCACCTCTGTGGACTAGGCTTCAGCACAGTTGCTGTTGAATGGGCCATAGAACCATCTCCAGTTAGTCACCTTCTCTGACGAGAATGGAAGCTCCGGGAAGGCAGGAACTCTGTGGGTCTTGCTCACCAAGGTATTTCCACGGCTGGGCTCAGTGCCTGGCACAGGTGAGGTGCTCAGTAAGTGTTTCTGAGTGAGGAAGCCAGGAACAGACAAATGAATGGTTTGTTGCGTGTTGACTGAATGAGCCCTCACAGTGATTGCGAATGCAGGTAGCTGAGCGGATGTGGCGGCCTGCGCCGAGCGGGCTGTGGGGAAGAGGCTGCCGTGACGCACAGCCTCCTTGGGGGTGGTCAGCGAGGGACAGAGAGGGCCCGGAGGATCTTTAAATGAGCCAGATCACTCCGTCTGGCTGTGAAATGCTTTGACTTGATGTGAGGATGGGCTGGCTTCCCGGATGTTAACCTTTCAAGGTCATTCTCCCCAGGGCCCTCCTTGTTTTCCTTGAACAATCAATCAGAGTAAATCCCACCATATGGGTTCTGAACCTTGTGAGGAAACAACTGTATGAAATTGCTTTGAAATGATTCTGGTGGAAGCTTCTGTCAGTGGTTAATTCTGGAAGGTGGGATTCCTGAGGGCTTTTGCTTCTACACATATTTCTGTAGTGATTGAATTTTTCCTGTCTCCCTCCCTCCCTTTCCAACAGAAATGTGTTACCGTGCGTGTAGAGCAACAAAGCCAGGTTAGTAAGGAAGCCTTCAGGTATTTACTGGGTGGAAGGTGCCTCCTCTCTAAGAAGTTTCTGGTTGCAGAGAATGAGGAAAAAAGAGGGAGGAGGAACCGGAAGTGAGTGGCTGAGTTAGAATGACAGTATCAAGGATCATGATTTATTTTTTGTTATTTTTTAAATTCACATGAAGGCAAATTGACTTTTGGGGTACATTTCTATGAATTTTAACATACATGTAGATTGGTGTAACCACCACGGCGATCAGCATACAAATCCATTCCATGAGCCCCAAGCCCACATGAAGTTGACCCTCTGCAGACCTAACCCCCTACAGACCTAACCCCCTACCCCCCGACCCCAGAACCACTGATCTGCTCTCCATCACTCCGGTTTTGTCTTTTCAAGAATGGCACCGACGTAGGGTCACGTAACATGGGACCTGTTGAGGCAAGCTTATCTCCCATTCATACAGTTGTTGCGTGTTAGCGATCGTTTGCACCTTTTCCTTTTCTTCTGAGCAGCTTTCTAGTAGAATAGACGTATGCAGTTTGATTACCTGTTCACCCTTTGAAGGACATCTGGATTGCCTCTAGTTTGGGGCGATTATAAATAGGGCTGCTGGGTGCCTGGGTGACTCAGTGGGTTAAGCCTCTGCCTTCAGCTCAGGTCATGATCTCAGGGTCCTGGGATCAAGTCCCGCATCAGGCTCTCTGCTCAGAGGGGAGCCTGCTTCCTCCTTTCTCTCTGCCTACTTGTGATCTCTCTCTCCGTCAAATAAATACACAAAATCTTTAAAAATAAATAAATAAATAAGGCTGCTACACACATTTGCGTGCAGGTTTCATATGAACCAAAGTTTTCATTTCTCTAGGGTAATCACCTAGGAATAGGGTTGCTGAGTCATATATCAAGTGTAGGCTCAGCTTTTTTTTTTTTCCCCCTTTTTAGGCTTAGCTTTATAAGAAACTGCCAGACTGTTTTCCGGAGTGCCTGTACCGCTTCGCATTCCCGCCAGCAACATGTGAAGATTGTGGTTTCTCCGAATCTTGTCAACACTTGATTTTGTCGTTTTTTTTTTTTAAAGCCATTCTAATAAGTGTGTGGTGGTGTCTCAGCATGGTTTTATTTTACATTTCTCTGCTAGCTAACATCGGCATTGTATCTTCTCACAGGCTTATTTGCCATCATGTATCCTCTTCAGTGAAGTATCCGGTCAAGTCTTTGGTCTATTTCTTAACTTGGCTGTTTGTTTTCGTACTGTTGAGTTTTGAGAGTTCTTTTTATAGTCTGAATATAAGCCTTCTGTCAGATATGTGATTTACAAAAGTTTTCTCCCAGACTGAACTTGTCTGTTCATTCTCTTAACAGTGTCTCTCACAGAGCAAACTTCTTGAATTAAAAAAAAAAAAAAAAATCATTGAAGTATAGTTCACGTACATTGCTTTTTAACTTCAGGTGTACAACATCGTGATTCAAGAACTCTATCCAATACTGAACGTTTGCCGTAGCCACCATACGGCATTATTACAGTATTATTGGCTATATTCCCTAGGCTGTACTTTTTATCCTCTTGACTCATTTATTTTATAACTAGACATTTGTACCTCTTAATTTCCTTTCTAATTTTGATGAAAACATCTATCAATTTTTTTTTTCTTTTATCCATGGTACATTTGGCTTTTCACCTAAGGACTCTTTGCCTAACATTATCATATTGTCTTAACATTCTTATTTTTTGGATCACGTTCTTTGTGCCTGCCTGAGAAGCCCACATGGCCCATCCCACTTAATCCTCACTGTGATTCTATGAGGTTGGTGCTATTTTTATATAACCTCACATTACAGATGGAGAAACTGAGGTAGCAGAGAGCTTAAATAATTTCCCCAAGGCTCACCCAGCAGAACTGGGATTCTAACCCGCATTTCCAGGACTTAAGAACCCACCCTGTTCACCACTTGGATCAGATTGAAATTCTGCCTGTGGAATCTCTCATTGGAACATCATCAGAGCAAAGAAACTAGTAACATTTGCTCCTACTTGTCATTCAGTTCTTAGCTTAAATGTCACCTCCTGAGGGAGATCTTCCTTGGCCACTCCATCTAAAATAAGCTCTCTTCCCCACATCCCCTCTTCTTTCCACCTCTCCTCCCTCACCCCCTCTCTTAACCAAGAATGAGGATCTTCGAGGCATATCCCAATATCTCTAATGTGTTCGTTTTCTTCACTTATGTGTTTTCTTCTGTTTAATTTGTTTCTTCCCCACTAGAAGGTCAGCTGGGTGAGAGCGAAGACTTTATGTTTTCTCTGCTTTATCTCCAGCTTCTAGCTTAGTGTTTGGCACAAGCGAGTGCTCACCAAATACTTGTTAGAGGATGTTAGTGCATGGATGGATGGATGGATGGATGGATTGCCTCGGTTGGGGAATTTTGGTTTCTCAAGAAGAGAAATGTGGGGTGCTTGGGTGGCTCAGTGGGTTAAGCCTCTGCCTTCAGCTCAGATCATGATCTCAGGGTTCTGGGATGGAGCCCCATGTCAGGCTCTCTGCTCAGCAGGGAGCCTGCTTCCCCCTCTCTCTCTGCCTGCCTCTCTGCCTACTTGTGATCTATCTCTCTGTCAAATAAATCAATAAAAATCTTAAAAAAAAAGAGAGAGAGAGAAGAGAAATGCAACCTTGGAACTAAACAGGTTCTGACTACCAAAAATCAAAAAGTGTTTTCCATATAAACATACTTGTTTGTGTATATAGACATTATGGAGAGCATTTGCTGTTTAAAGAACAGAATATATACATGTATATGTATATATTCTAGTACATGCCTTCAGTATCTGGGGAAAGATACATAAGAAACTGTCAAGGAGCTGCTGGGTGGTCAGAATATCAGAGATAGAATGAGGCTCACTTTTCACTAATTTACTCTTTCGTGCATTTTTTTTTTACCTTGTGCATGTATTGCATATCCAGAAAATACATATCATTTTAGAATAATCATGCTATGGGATTTCTTCCCCCGGAAGGTTGGGCAGCAGAGCAAGTGAACAGGTTAATCAAAGGAAGTTGTTCTAAAGACAATTAATACCTTTTCTGTCACCAGCAGCTTATTTGTAGGACCTGAAGCAAGGTAAGTGTTAGAGCAGGAAAGGTTTCATGAGAGCAGACCAGCAGGCAACTTTTATTGAGTTATAATGAGCAAGGCTTATTATTTAATTTTTAATAAAATACATGCTCATTGCGAGGTGCCTGGGTGGCTGGGTCAGTTAAGCGTCTGATTCTTTTTTTTTTTTTTTTTAAGATTTTATTTATTTATTTGACAGGCAGAGATCACAAGTAGGCAGAGAGGCAGGCAGAGAGAGGGGGAAGCAGGCTCCCTGCTGAGCAGAGAGCCCGATGTGGGGCTCGATCCCAGGACCCTGGGATCATGACCAGAGCCAAAGGCAGAGGCTTTAACCCACTCAGCCACCCAGGTGCACCTAAGCGTCTGACTCCTGATTGCAGCTCAGATCTTTATCTCAGGATTGTGGGTTCGAGCCCCACTGGGCATGGAGCCTACTTAAAAAAAAAAAAAATGTATGCTCATTGCAACAACTCAACTGCCTATCTGAAGCAAAACTAACACCCTCCAGTCTACCTCCTTTGACTCACTGTAATTAGAAATTTGATTTTCCTACTTTTTCTTTGCTTAAATGAGTGCTCAGGGTGGTTTGGATAGGCTTACTCTGTTTTCCATGAAACTAGACGTTATTCTTTCTCATTGTTTTTCGCTTCGTACGTTTTGGAAAGAATTATAATCTGGCACACATGAATCTACCTCATTGGTTTTTATAGATTTTATTTATTTAACAGACAGAAATCACAAGTAGGCAGAGAGGCAGGCACAGAGAGAGAGGAGGAAGCAGGCTCCCTGCAGAGCAGAGAGCTCAATGTGGGGCTCGATCCCAGGACCCTGGGATCATGACCTGAGCTGAAGGCAGAGGCTTTAACCCACTGAGCCACCCAGGAGCCCCAGCTCATTGGTTTTTATAGCTATGTAATACGCAATTGTATTGATGCAATCAGAGTGTTTCTAAGTTCTCATTATTATAAAAATGTTGTGATAACTATTCTTGTGTCTATACGTTTCATTATGATTATTGTTTTCAGGTCTGAAAATTGCTACTTTTTTGTTTTTAAAGTAAACTCCATGCTCATTGTAGGGCTTGAACTCACATCCCTGAGATCAAGAGTTAACACACTCTACTGACAGAGCCAACCAGGTGCCCCACACATTTATTTTTTGTCATAAAATTTTTGAAAGTTTTTCCTAAAAGGCTGTAATTTTTTTTTTTTTTTACAATGAGTGTAGTAGTGTTGGTTTCCTTCTGCCTTCAACACCCATGAATGTTACCAGTATTTTTCATGTTTGCTAATGTTAGCAGATATGTGGAGGCTCACTATTTAATTTTCATTTCCCTGCTTATACATATGTGTGCTGACCATTTTTATTTCTTTTACTATACACCTTTTATGTTCTTTGCCCATTTTCCCATTGGGTCGTTTGTATTTTTCCACTTTATTTGCAGGAGCATTTTCACTCCAGGGATAGTAAGCCTTTGTTATGTGAAGTTTAAATATTTTCTCCCACTCTCTCATTTCTCTTTTGACCTCATTTGTAATGTCTTTTGTTATACAGAAGTTAACATTTTTTCCTGTAATCAGATCTTTCTATTTTTTCCTTCACTGTTATTAATAACCACAGTTGTTTCCATAACCCAGTGGTTTTCGTACCATAGTCCTGACCTTGGAGTTCGGTGGAGGGGGGTATCGGGGGGATGAATGGATGTCAGGATGGGGGTGAGTGGGGCTGCTTGCTGTGAGGGGCTCGCTGCTGTTCCTTCCCCCTGTTGTCACTGATGGTTCATATGCTACCTCCTGTCCTATAGTGGAGGAGGGTGTGGGATCTGGAGCCAGAGGTATTGGGCAAAATACTGAACCTCCTTGGGCTTGAGTTTAATATCCTGAGGGTTTAGAATAGCACCTGCCCCAGCGGTTGTGCTGAAACTCCAGTGAGCTGATCCACGGAAAGCTACTGCTTCAAAAGCACTCACCATGTGCCCCCCAGTGTGCTAGGCAAAGGACGTACCTAGGTTGTCAGCTCGTCCTTACAAGCTGTCTTAGAGGCCAGCAGGATCATCCTTGTCTCACAAAGGAGGAAACTGAAGCCCAGACAGCTTGGGTTACTTGCCTAAAGGCACAAGAGTGGCAAGTAATGGAGCCAATGGTTTCTGGGTGACTTCAAGGTCCTTCTTCTTCTCTTACCTATTCTCTGCACCACATAGATCTTGACTGAGCTACATAGATACTGAACAGCTACTCTGTTCCCACCCGGTGCTGGGCACTGGGGAGTCCAGCAGTGAACATGACAGCGTCAGTCTCTTATGGCTGACAGTCCACTGGGAGAGGTAGTCGTGAACACCTAGACAACTTCAAATTGTGGGTCCGTGCCATTACGAGCTTTGCAGTGAGAGACAATATGGTGATCACTCTTTTTGACTGGGGGATCAGAAGAGGACTTCCTGAGAAAATTCTATTTGCCCTGAGACATAAAGTAAGAGTCTGGCCAGAGTAAGAGCTGGCCAGTTGGAAACTGCACCGTACGGAGTGCGTAGGCTCCTTGGCAGGCTCCAAGCACGGAGTAGAAGGTCCATTTGGTGAGAAAGCAGTCTGTTCCAGGTCTGAGGTGGAGAGGGAGAGGTCAGGGGATGCCACAGTGTGTGAGGCCTATGTGGGTTGAAAGGAAAAGTTTGAATTTTATTCTAAAGGCATTGGGAAGCCATGGAAGGTCTAAGTGAGGAAATTGTACAATGTGGCAGTGCCCTAAATAGAACACTTTGCGGATGTGTGTACGCTCTGTGATGAAGTAATTCTAATCCTAGGTAGGTACCCAACAGAAGTGCACAATTACATGCACCAAAGACAAAAATACTGACAAGTGCACCTTTGTCATAGCTGTAAATTATAAACCACTGAATTGCCTTCTGGTGCTTGACCGAATAAATGTTGTTATAAGCCAATGCTGAATACTATACAGCAATGAAAAGGAACACATTAGGATGGTATGAGATGCTGTGGGCGAGTCTGACAAAAGCAGGATGTGTGAATTAATGCAGATATAAAATGGTACCTGAGGGGCACCTGGGTGGCTCAGCAGGTTAAAGCCTCTGCCTTCGGCTTAGGTCATGATCCCAGAGTCCTGGGATCGAGCCCCGCATCGGGCTCTCTGCTCCGCAGGGAGCCTGCTTCCTCCTCTCTCTGCCTGCCTCTCTGCCTACTTGTGATCTCTGTCTGTCAAATAAATAAATAAAATTTAAAAAAAAAGAAAAAAAATGGTACCTGAGGTATCAACGCATGTATAGAGTGCAGAAGCAGGCAAAGCTGCTCTGCAGTGTTAGAAGTCAGGGGAGTGGTTATCCTGGAGGAGAAATGTGGGTGATTGGGAAGGGGTACACAGGGGCTTCTGGGATGCGGTGGTGTTCTGCTTTGAGCTGGGTACTGGTTACTCAGGTGCATTCAGTTTATCAAGCTTAGCACTTATGATCTGCACACAACTCTGCATGGGTGTTCCACTCAGGCCAGTTTATGAGCCTTGAACTTGGAAAGGGGCAGGTACGGTCTGGGGTAGATCAGGTAGGGCTATTGCAGCAGGATCTAGGTGAGCGATGGCTAGTCTGGAGGCATGGCAGCGGTCGTGGAAGCCCCAGGTTGGGTCGGAGACACGCACTGGAGAGGAGCCCACAGGATTGGTGATAGTGGGAGAGACTGGTGCCCCAGAGCATGTGGGGATGGGGATATATCAAGGCTGACTCTCCAGCTCTGAGCACAAGCACCTGGGCGGGAGGAGGTATCAAACTAAGACGGAGAAGGCAGGGAAGGAGCAGATTGAAGGAGGATGGCAGACTCTAGGGCTTCGTTCTGGACGCGTGAAATCTGAGATGTTCCCCAAAGGCAACATCACGGGAGCAGATGGATATATGGGTTTCATTTGGAAGAAGAGAAGACCTTCTGCTGCTTAAGAGAATGTCCTTTTACAAAACACGTTCAGTTTCCTTACCTCATTCCACTTAACTACATGACAAAAATTCTTTGAAAAATTTTGTTTTGAGTAGAGTTGACACATAACGTTACATTAGTTTCAGATGCACAACAGAGTGATTTAACGTCTCTATATGTTACACTACACTCATCACAGGAGTAGCTACCATCTGTCATCACCACACAGCGCTGCTACAGTATCATTAACTGTATTCCCAATGTTGCGTCTTTTATCCCCCCCAACATCTTATCTGTATGTGAGGCATGGTGGAGTTGGGCGGGGGGAATGTTTCTTTATGCAGAAAGCAGAGATCTATTTATGTGTCTGCTGCTACACGAGCATGCTATATTTATCTGTTTCGGGAGCAGGCCCTGGACGAGGAGCCCGGGCTGGCCCATGGAGGGCATCGGCCATGATGCAATGGCGGCTTGAGGCCCTGGATTTGGCTCTCCCTGCAGGGAGACTGAGCTCAGAGGTCTAAGACCCACATGTCGTGCAGATAAAAGCTTTCAGAGAGCCTTGGGGCCCTGAGACAGGCCACTGGGCCAGAAACATGGGCCCTGTTACCTTTTGATTCAATCTCTCCCTGCCTCCTCCTGAAGAATGTGGGTCACACCTTTCCCCTCTTGTACCTTCCGAAGCTCCCCCATGGCCCTCAGGCTAGAGTTCTTGGGCTAGCCAGGAAGAGGCCTTACCATTCCTACAGCCTTGTCCTTCGCTCTTTCCTATCAGATTCTCCACATTCCAGGCCGGAGGGACTTTCTTTCCTCCTGCCGAACCCTCTACATTCTCTGCTATTTCCAGGCTTTGGTATTATCTGTTTCCTCTCCTGGGAAACTTGGCCACTCTTGTTCAGTCTTCATCCGACAGAGCACTACACATCCTTCAAGTGTCAGCTTCATTGATTTTCTTCCGGAAGGCGTCCCCATTGTCTGAACAGGATGAGCCCCTGACCTGTTCCCCCTAGGGATCCAGCGCTCCAGGATGTGACCCTCACTGCTCTTCATGGGAGGTCTCATTCACTGTCATGCCTTTGTCACCAGGCTGTGAGCGCCAGGGTGGTGGGGACTGTGTCTGCCTTGCCCACTGTAACCAGGAACCAAGCTTGGTGCTCAGCACAGGGAGAGTTGACTGACTTGTCCCACGACCTCCCAGACCAAGGACCATACCCCGTTCTGTGGCAGCAGGTATCAGACCTGTCCTCACAATGACAGTCTTCCCTTGCCTTCTGGGATAAACCTTCAAGACCTGGCCAATGACTGTGAAGTGGGCATCCTCCATTTATACCCCCAGACCTAGTATCCACTGTGCACTCAGTAACTTGCCCTTGTGTTTACAGAATCCTCTGAAAATGCTCATGACCATGACTGACCCACACCTACTTTTTCCAACAGGAAGCTTGGACACAGTGTATGAGCAGACTGGAGCCCAAACCTGGACCCGAATCATTGCAAGAACCACTGAAGGTCAAACTCACTGGGGCCAGTTCAATCTCAAATAATGTAAAACCATGAAGGCGTCCAACAACCCATTGGATAAGGACACTGGAAAAGGCAATGGTCACAGAGCATGAAGATGGGAAAACACTGTGTCACAAAGCCTTAAGAATGCGAACACCTTTTGCTGTAGCAATTGTACCTCTAGGAGTTCATTGTAATAAAATGCTGCATGGAGCAGAGATGAATTTATGAGGATGTCTACTACCGTCTTGCTTGCAACAGTGAAAAAGTGGAAATAATCCAGAGAGCCAACAACAGGAGATTCGTTAAAAGTAAAAACTCAGTTCCCTGCCACCATTAAAAGTGATGTTGTACATGTGTGTTACTGGCATGGAATCATGTCCATCACTCATGTGTGTGCCAGGAGCTGTTCAGTGACAAGTGACAGAAATCCATCTCAAAATGGAAAAAGCAAAGGGAGGATTTACTGGTTTATAGAATCCAAAGGAGAGGTGGACAACCGAGGTTCGAGAAGGACATGGTGTGACCAAACCTTAAAAACAACAGGAAGGTGGGACTCAGCTCCAGGGTTCCCTGTCTGTCTGCTGTGTTTGCCTCTCCCCATGTCCAGACTCACTTTCTTTCTGTGGACCAGATAGGGGGAAACAAGTTTTGAGTACAGGAAAGAGTCTACCCGAAGCTGTCTCTAGCCCCAAATCCAAAAAAATCTTAAGCAAGGAATATATTGGCCACTTTAGGTCAAGGATCCAAACCAGAACCAGTCCACTATGGGCAGGGTCCCTTGTCACTGTGGTTGACCCAGCTGGGGTCAAGACCTACCTCTGGGCCAATCAACTATGACCAGGGGAGGGGACTCCTTGACCTAACAGGAGAGCTCCAGAATTAAGCAGGGAATAAGAGCGTTCCTAGGAAATGGAACTGGTCGACAATCTCAGTTATCCTCTCCTTAGTGTTCAAGGAAATGGTAACAAGACAGGAAGCACAGTGAGGCCCCATTTCTGTAAAAATGATGGGGGCTGGGCAATGGGAGAAAGAAGTCTGGAAAGGTATTCTAGTGTTGAAAGTGATTTTCTTGCAGCTGTGCTGTGTTTTCTATAAGGAACACCAATGATTTGTGAGATTAAAATTTTTTAAATTTAGGAGCGCCTGGGTGGCTCAGTGGGTTAAAGCCTCTGCCTTCGGCTCAGGTTATGATCCCAGGGTCCTGGGATCAAGCCCAGCATTGGGCTCTCTGCTCAGCAGGGAGCCTGCTTCCTCCTCTCTCTCTGCCTGCCTCTCTGCCTACTTGTGATTTCTGTCTGTCAAATAAATAAAATCTTTAAAAAAAAGTTTTTTTTAATTTAAATTCAATTAGATTTTTTAAATTTACGAGAGAAAAGACATACTGACTGAATATTCAGAATGTTGACTCCATCCTCCCTGCCTCTCCCCTGCAGCCAGGCCATGCTGAATTTGAAACAAACAATTCTGTGACCTGCACACCTCACTTGTGTCTCCAGTCACCCATCCGTCCAACTAAGGGGTATTGACGAGGGCTCAGTGAGTGCCAGGTAGGAATGCCTACTGGAAATGTAGTGACCAGTAAGGGCCAGACCCTGTCTTCAAGGAGCTCCCAGTCTGGAGGAAGAAACAGAAGAATGTGTATCAGTTATGTTTTAAGAAGCTCAAAACTGGGGTGCTTTGGTGGTTCAGTTCGTTAAGCGTCTGCCTTTGGTCATGATCCCCAGGTTCTGGGATCGAGTCATGTCGGGCTCCCTGCTCAGCAGAAAGGCTTCTTCTCTCCCACTTCCCCTGCTTATGTTCCCTCACTCGCTGTGTCTCTGTCAAAAAAATAAATAAAATCTTGGGGTGCCTAGGTGGCTCAGTGGGTTAAGCCTCTGCCTTCGGCTCAGGTCATGATCTCAGGGTCCTGGGATTGAGCCCCATGTCTGGCTCTCTGCTCAGCAGGGAGCCTGCTTCCCCCTTTCTCTCTGTCTGCCTCTCTGCCTATTTGTGATCTCCGTCTGTCAAATAAATAAAATCTTAAAAAAATAAATAAATAAATAAATAAATAAAATCTTAAAAAAGAAGAAGAAGAAGAAGAAGAAGAAGAAGAAGAAGAAGAAGAAGAAGAGGCTCAAAAAAGAAGTGTGAGCAACGTGTCAGGAAAATACAGACCAAAGAGCAACACCTTCTGTTTATGGGAATCTTGAAAGGTGGTTTGAGGCACTTGAGGTTTCTGGGCGTGTGCAAAGGTACAGGGTTCACCAGCCGTTGGCCAGTAGCTGGGTGTGGCCAGAAGTCTGAGGGGGCAGGCAGTGAACACCACTCACTAAGCATTTAGTGAGCGTCTATCCTGTGCCGGGCTTTTGCCTAAGGGTTTGCTGAGGAGATAGTAAAAGCATTTGGGATTCGATTCCAGAGGACTTTGAATGCCCTTCTATCTTTTCCAGTAAAACAAAATGGAAATTAAAATGTGGGCTTATCAGGCGCCTGGGTGGCACAATGGGTTAAGCATCTGATTTCAGCTCAGGTCGTGATCCTGGGGGTCCTGGGATGGAGCCTGGTGTCCTGTCTAGGCTCCGCACTTAGCGGGGAGTCTGCTTGCCCACCCCCCTCCCCTGATCCCCTCCGCAATAAATAAATAAAAAATCTTTAAAATGTGGGCCTATCCCTTCTCCCCCAGGAAGGACAACAATCCCGCCCATCCTGGGCCCCCTGGAGTATCTTCGGCTTGTGCACCTCCACATTTGGGAAGGAACTGGGTGTGTTTACTGCGGGGAGGGGTGGTGAGGGCTTCCCAACACCCTGCTTCCGGGGTCTGTAATGACGTCCAAGTGCCAGGAGCATTGGAACACACTATCCAGGGAATTCTCCCGGGAAAGATTACAGCAGTTGAGCTGTGTTCAGAAGGTCCTTGCTGGGCTTTGCAGTGGAGGCCTGGAATCACCATCACAGCCCTCAGCTCCAAGCTCTGGGTCCCTGGAGGGGCTCTGGGGAAGGGGGATCACTGCCTCTGAAGTGTCTTTCACGCACTAAGCCAAATGACCTTGGCCTGAATCGCTGAGGGTTATGTAAGATTAGGTAGCCACTTAGTCAAAAATAGCTCTCATGCTGACACCAGCCTTCGGAACAGCATCCAAGCAAAGGGGGCACAGATTGGCCAGAGCTGGGCATGCATGGGGAGAGTCCCTTCCTGGTCCTCACCACTGGAAAATCATTGGAGGGTGTCAGATGGAACTTCAGAGCTGCCGACAGGTGATGTCACACGCCTGTCTGTTGGGCAGCAGCCATGTGGCCGTTTTGCTGAAGCCCGGAAGCCAAGAACCACAAAGACAAACTCAGAGCAACATTAGAATAATTTGAATAAGAGAGGACAGCAAACAGAGCACTGAACTAGGAGTCTTCAGATCTGCTAATACCGCTGACACTCTAGAGCCGGGCACTTTCATTTATTCACTCAACAAATACTGAGCAGTCACTACATGCCAGGGACTACACTACATCCCAGCACTGGAGACACAGCGGCAAGGACAGATCTGTTCCTACTCTCATGGAGCTTCAGTTTGCGGTTATACCGTCCTGTCCCCCGTCCTACCGAGAGCTAACATGTTCTGAGAACTTCCCTGTGCCAGGTGCTTTACAAGATATCGCCATTCCCGTGAACACAGTCCCAGGGTGCGCCATAGCTTATAGCCTAGCGGAAGAAATAGACAAGTAACAGACAAAAAGAGGACCACAACACTCAAAGTATCTTTATAAGGACAATTCCAAGATTTGCCAAGGGCCCTTCCAGATCTAAGAGGAGGACCTCTCTATTGAATGAATGGGTCTGTTGCTGTGTTCTTCAAGGGTTCTGGCTGGGGAAGACACATGCCAGTGCCCTTGCCCTCTCCCTCTGGAAGTGACACTGGGGAGAGGTCATCTGGACTGTGCTTGAGGTAGAGACGCCTTGTCCACTGATGTTCAGGGTGGCTGTTGCTCTGAAACTTCCAGGGGACAATTTGGCAACAGTCATCACAGCTTTAGAAGTATGGCTCTCTTCTCACCTAGTAAGTCCACTTCTGGGGATGGATCCAAACGAAATAATTGGATAAGTGCACAAAGATGTACATTATAATGAAGTTCACTGCATCTTTATTTATGGTTGAGAATTTAAAATAACTATGATAGCCAATATTAAGGGATTGTAGGAACAAATTGTAGGATAGCCATTAAATGTGGTAAAATAATTATGTGGCCCTCTATGCCACAGACATGGCAATGTGGCCATATGTGACGTTTAAAACGTTGTGTGCAGATATCAGACTCTTGTCCACTGTTGGTGGGAATAGAAAATGGTAGAGCCCCTGTGGAAGACAGCGTGGCAGGTCCCTAAAAAATTAAAAATAGAATTGCCGTGTGATCCAGAGAACTGTCAGCAAGTTCTCAAAGAGAAATTTGTTGGGTTTTTTAAAAAATTATTTATATGACAGAGAAAGTGCACAAGTAGGTAGAGCAGCAGGCAGAGGGAGAGGGGGAAGCAGACTCCCTGCTGAGCAGGTTGCTGGATGTGGGACTCGATCCCAGGACCCTAGGAACATGACCTGAGCCGAAGGCAGACGCTTAACCAACTGAGCTACACAGTTGCCCTCAAAGAGATATTTGCATACTCTAGTTTAGAGCAGCATTATTTATAATAGACAAACCATGGAAACAATATGTGTCTATTGACAGGTGAATGGATAAGCAAATGTGACACACAGACCCAATGGAACATTACCTGGCCTTAAAAAGGAAGGACATTGCGGGGCGCCTGAGTGGCTCAGTGGGTTAAATCCTCTGCCTTTTGCTCAGGTCATGATCCCAGGGTCCTGGGATCGAGCGCTGCATTGGGCTCTCTGCTCGGCAGGGAGCCTGCTTCCTCCTCTCTCTCTGCCCGCCTCTCTGCCTACTTGTGATCTCTGTCTGTCAAATAAATAAATAAAATCTTTAAAAAAAAAAAAAAGGAGGACATTGTGACATGTGTTATGACATGGATGAACCTTGAGGACGGTAGCCTCGATGAAATAAGTCAGTTACAAAGAGACAAATACTGGGTGATTCCATCTAGGAGAGTCACTTAGAGAAGTCAAATAATAAAGATGGAAGGTAGATGGGACGTCTGGGTGGCTCAGTTGGTTGGACGACTGCCTTCGGCTCAGGTCATGATCCCGGAGACCCGGGATCGAGTCCCGCATCAGGCTCCCAGCTCCACGGGGAGTCTGCTTCTCCCTCTGACCTTCTCCTCGCTCATGCTCTCTCACTGCCTCTCTCTCAAATAAAGAAATAAAATCTTAAAAAAAAAAAAAAAAGATGGAAGGTAGAGGGGCGCCTGGGTGGCTCAGTGGGTTAAAGCCTCTGTCTTCTGCTCGGGTCGTGATTCCAGGGTCCTGGGATCGAACCCCACCTCGGGCTCTCTGCTCAGCAGGGAGCCTGCTTCCTCCTCTCTCTGTCTCTGCCTGCCTCTCGGCCTACTTGTGATCTCTATCTGTCAAATAAATAAAATCTTTTAAAAAAAGCAGAGTCAATGTGCACACATCTATATTTATAAAAAAAAAAAAAAGATGGAAGGTAGAGTGGTGGTTGCCATGGGCTGTGGGAGGGGAGAATGAGGAGATACTGTTTCATGGGCCTAGAGCTCCAGTTTAGCAAGAGGAAGAGAGTTCTGGAGATAAATGGCAGTGGTGCTAGCACATTTTGAATGTATTGAATGTCACAGAACTGTACACTTAGAAAGTGTACACTTACAGTTATGTGTAATTTATCATCATAAAAAAATTAGAAAATAATGGGTATAATAGCACTGAAAAAGATTAAAATACTTTGGAATAAATTGAACCACAGTGATGAGATATACTGAAACTACAAAATGTTACTGAAAGAAATTAAAGATATGAATATGTGGGCATCCATTTTCATGGGCTTAAGACTTAATTTTTTTTTTTAAGATTTTTATTTATTTATTTGACAGAGAGAGAGATCACAAGTGGGCAGAGAGGCAGGAAGAGAGAGGGGGAAGCAGGCTCCCTGCCAAGCAGGGAGCCCAAAGTGGGGCTCGATCCCAGGACCTTGAGATGATGACCTGAATGGAAGGCAGAGGCTTAATCCACTGAGCCATGCAGGTGCCCAAGACTTAATATTGTTAAGGTGACGGGGCACCTGGGGGGCTCAGTCAGTTAAGTGTATGACTCTTGATTTTGGCTCAGGTCATGATCTCAGGGACGTGAGATCGAGCCCCTGATCTCAGGGTGGGCTCCACACTCAGCTCAGAGTATGCTTGAGAGTCTCTCTCCCTCTCCCTTTGCCCCTCCTCCAGATCGTGTGCATATGCTCTCTCTCTCTAAAATAAATTTAATTTAATTTTAAAAAATTAAAAAAAAAAATGTTAAGTTGACAATAATTTCCAAAGCAATTACAGATTTAATGCAATCCCTATGAAAATCTCAAAACCCCACAAATTCCACTTTTCAGAAGTGGGAAAACCAATTCTGAAATTCATGTGGAATTGCAAGAAATCCCAAATACCCAAAACAATCTTAGAAAAGAAAACTAAGTGTGAAGACTCACACTTCCTGATTTCAAACTTGCTACACAGCTACAGTAATCAAAATAGCACAGTATTGCATAAGAATAGTCTTACATATAGAACAGTGGAATAGAATCAAGAGCCCAGAAATAAACCTACATATCTTCGACAATGGGATTTCAATAAGAATGCTAAAACCATTCAATGGGAAAAGAATAATCTCTTTAATAAATGGTGCTGGGACAACTGGATATCTTACATGCAAAGAATGAAGTTGAACCCTTACCTCACACCATATGAAAAATAAACTCAAAATATACAAAAGTCCTGAATATAAGAACTACAAGAAGAAAACATAGAATAAGTCTTTATGACCTCAAGTACAAGCTACAAAAGCAAAACAACACAGATAAATTGGACTTTATCAGAATAAAAATCTCTTGTGCATCAAAGGATACAATCAAGAGAGTGAAAAGAAACCCACAGAATAGAAGGAAACATTTGCAAATCACATATGTGATGAGGGTATTGTATCTGGAATACATAAAGAAGCTGCACAAGTAAAAAGAGAAAGGCAAACAGCCCAGTTTTTTAAATGGGCAAAGGATTTGAATAGTTATTTCTCCAAAGAATATATGCAAATGGCCAAGGAACACATGAAAATATGCTCAATATCATAAGTCATTAAAGAAATGTAAATCAAAACCACAATGAAGGGTGCCTGGGTGGCTCAGTGGGTTAAAGCGTCTGCTTTCGGCTCAGGTCATGATCCTAGAGTCCTGGGATCAAGCCTTGCATCGGGCTCTCTGCTCCGCAGGGAGCCTGCTTCCTCCTCTCTCTGCCTGCCTCTCTGCCTACTTGTGATCTTTGTCTGTCGAATAAATAAATAAAATCTTAAAAAAAAAAAAAACCACAATGAGATTTCATTCCACATCCACCAGGATGACTATAAAACAAACAAGTAACAAAGAAACAAGCGGGAAGTTGCTAATGTTGGGAAAGATGTGGAGAAACTGGGATTTTCCTACATTGCTGGTAGGAATATAAAACAATGCAGTACAAAATAGTTTGTACACTGTACAAAATAGTTTGGTATTTTCTCAAGAAGTTAAACACAGGATGACCATTCAACCCTGCAATTCTACTTTTTTTTTAAAGATTTTATTTTTTTATTTGACAGAGAGAGATCACAAGTAGGCAGAGAGGCAGGCAGAGAGAGAGAGGGGAAGCAGGCTCCCTGCCGAGCAGAGAGCCCGATGCGGGACTCGATCCCAGGACCCTGAGATCATGACCCGAGCCGAAGGCAGCGGCTTAACCCACTGAGCCACCCAGGCGCCCTGCAATTCTACTTTTAAGTATATATCCACCCCCCAAAAAATCAAAACTAGGTGTTCAAACAAAAACTTACACACGTGTTCATAGCAGCACTATTCACAGTAGCCAAAAGGAAGTTATAACTTAAATTGATGACTGATTAACAGATAAACGAAGGACGGTATTTCCATTTAATGGAATATTATTTGGCCATAAAAGGGAATGAAGGTCCTGATAGAAGCCGCCACATGGGTGAACCTTGGAAATATTATGCTAAGTGACACAAAAGACCATCTAGTATATGATTCCATGTATACGAAATACCTAGAATAGGAAAATCCATAGAGATGGGAAGCAGATTAACAGTTACTGGGGGCCGGGGGAGGGGAATAGGGGGTGACTCCTTGATGGGTACAGGGTTTTCTTTTGGGACAATGAAAATATTCTGGAACTAGGTAGTGGTCATGGTTGTACGAGGCTGTGAACGTACTAGGTGCCACTGAAATATACACTTGAAAATGGTGAAAAAATATGGTGTGCATTCCTGAAAAATAACAACAAGAACAGACACTAAAATGCTCACAGTGATGATTTCTGGGTAATGGTGAGTGACTTTCCACTCTCCTATTTTTTTTTTCTAATCATTTTACGATTAAGCATGTTTTGCGTTAGTAATCAGAGTGAATGAAAGCCACAATGAACTGTTTCATTTTAGAAAGCAAGAAGAAAAGATAGAAGCGGGGGTGGGGAGGTGGTGGAGAAGGAAGGAAAGAAGGAAGGAAGTTGGGGAGGGAGGGAGAGAGAGAAGAAGTAAGGAAGGGAAAGAGGAAGGGAGGGAGGAGAGAAAGAAGGCAGGAGCCTCTGAACCTCCAGCTCCTTGTCTCTCCCATCTACTTAGGGCTGCAGGCCTTGCTAGAGGGGCTGAGAGTTGTCTGGATTTCTGGTTAGACACCAAGAAGGACACTTTAGGTCATTAGAGGTGAGGTCACAGCTAATAGAACTCTTTACATGTGCTATAGAAAGATTCCCCAGATGTATTGTGTAAGAAGCAAGGTTTAGAACAGTGTACTTCAATTACTGTAAATACACACACAATCACAAAAGAATGTAAACACATACATTTGCATTTGCAAAGCTACTCTCTTTGCCAAGATGAATTAAAAAAAAAAAAAACACAGTAAAATCCAGTTTTCCTCTGAGAAGGGAACTGGTTTGGGCGCTCTGGTGGCTCAGTTGGTTAAGCCTCGGACTCCTGATTTGATCTCAGGGTGGTGTGAGATCTAGCCCTGCTTTGGGCTCTGTGCTCACTGGGGACTGGGGACTTTGCTTGGGTTTTCTCCCTCTGCACCACCACCTCCATCCCCTCTGACTCCCTCCACCCTGGGCCCTTGCACACCCTCTCTCTAAAAATAAATAAAGCAAGAAAATATTTTTTTTTTAAAAAGAGAGGGGAACTGGGTAGCTCAGAGTGGGCAGGGAAGGGAGCTGGCTTTTCACTGTGTTATACCTTTTCATCTCTGTACTTCTGAATTTGGTGGCATGTACTTTCAAAGACATACACTTATTTCTTGAATACTTCTTTGCATCATAAAAACAAAGTTTTGGGGGTACCTGGGGGGGCACAATCAGTTAAGCCCCAGACTTGGTTCAGGTAATGACTTCAGGGTCACAAGATCAAATTCAGTGTCTGGCTGAGCACTCAGTGTGGCCTCTGCTTGAGACTCTCCCTCTCCCCCTGCCCTTCCCTCCCCAAACTCTCTCCCTCTCTAAAAAATAAATAAATCTTTGACAAAAAAAAAAAAAAAAAAAAAAAAAAAAAAAAAAAAAAAAAAAAAAAAAAAAAAAAAAAAAAAAAAAAAAAAAAAAAAAAAAAAAAAAAAAAAGAAAAGAAAAGAAAGAAAGAAAGAAAGAAAAAAGCCCCAAACTCAGAAAACTAAAAAACAAAAACAAAACAAAAAAGCCAAGTTTCTAACACGTAAGATAAAAGATATTCAAGTTAAAAAAAAAAAAAAAGTTTGTGTGTTTGTTTCAGCCCTGTTTTGTGTTTACCAGATTAACAGCAGACATTACCTAACATGAGTAAGGCAGATATTCCTTAAACATTCAAACAACACAGGAGTGTTTAAGGTCAACAGAACACTCCTTGCTTATTTCCAAAGAGAAAGCATACTTAATGATAAAATATAGTTTAAAATAAAGGAAATGTTTTAGAAAAATGGTCTTTTTTTTTTTAACCTTTTTTTTTTTTTTTTTTGGTCTGAATTTTCTGTTCTTTTTTGTCTGAATTTTCTATAGTGATAACTATTATTTTTATTTTGGAACAGGTTTGTAATTAACCAAATTCTTGAACATAAAGCCACTGGCTTTAGGCAGCTGGTAAAGCAGTTTTGGCCTGACCTTGACCTCCCAGCAGCCCCATACCCTTCCCTTTGGCCCTGCTCTCTGCAGCCTTCTTGGCCCAAACCCTGGGCCTTCCTCTCCTGCTGCCCTCACATGGCCTGGCCTGCCTGCCAAGCCCTTCACTCTTTCCCCACCTTGGGCTTCTTTAGCCCTCAGGACTCCCTTGTGGAACCAGGACCTGGCAGAGGTGAGATTGCTTCTGGATTCCTCTCTAGGAGGGGCGTGGGGGCTGATTTGAAGGTGTCTGTCCAAAAAGCACAGCGTTTCCACGTGGATCGTATCTTATAGACAAAGTTTCCAGATAATTTATTATCCCTCCTCTAAGTTAAGTAAAAATTGTCCAGTTTTTAAAAGTGGGCGGCGTACAGGGCACCTGGGTGGCTCAGTGGGTTAAAGCCTCTGCCTTTGGCTCAGGTCATGATCTCAGCTGGGACTGAGCCCCATATCGGGCTCTCTGCTCGGCGGGGACCCTGCTTCCCAACCTCTCTCTCTGCCTGCCTCTCTGCCTACTTGTGATTTCTCTCTTTCTCTCTCTCTCTGTTAAATAAATACATAAATAAATAATAAATAAAATCTTTAAAAGTGGACGTGCATACGTTAGCAGAGGGACCTGATGGAGATGGAGAAGTGGCTCCAGCTGGGACCATTTTCCCAGGCCCGCTGGTGTGGCCACTATGGGAAGAGCTTGATGTCTGCCTGCACATCCCCACCCTGCAGAAGACAGAGGGAAACAAAAATGCCTCCAGCCTCCTTGTCCCCAGACTTGTCATTGAAAATTCATCCTGGGGTGCCCCTGTGGTCTGGGACCAGAGGTTTGGAAGTTTTCTCCTGAGGCTTGTTTTCTGAGCCTTACCCCTGCTTGGCTTCTCTGCTCTACTGTTCCCTGCACAGTTTTGAGGTAATGCGAGGTCAGACCAAAGTGGGCCAGTCAGAAACTTCCAGCCTTCTCTAGTGGCTGCTCTGGCAAGGTCCTTTTTACCCCAGATAACTCCATTGCCTAAAATCCATTTGAGCACCATCCTCTTGCATTCTCAATTCTGAATACCTATTCAAGAACAAACAAAAAGGGGTGCATGTGTGGCTCAGAGGGTTAAAGCCTCTGCCTCCAGCTCAGGTCATGATCCCAGGGTCCTGGGATGGAGCCTGCATCAGGCTCTCTGCTCAGCAGGGAGCCTGCTTCCATTCCTCTCTCTCTGCCTGCCTCTCTGCCTCCTTGTGATCTCTGTCTATCAAATAAATAAATAAAATCTTAAAAAACAAACAAACAAACAAACAAAACAAAAAGTTCATTTTCTCCCCTGAATTATAAAAATATATAACTGTGTAAAATAGAAAGATGTAGAGCCTTCTCCACCAAAAGTCGCAAAATAGCCACACACCCATCCAGTACCTAAAGAGAATCGCTATAATATTTTGGAGTATTTCTTTGAAGCCTTTAAAAATAAATCCCTGAGTCATGATGATGATCATTATTGCTTTATGTAGTTGTGATCAGTCCATACATAAACTTTGATCCTTTTTTTTTTTAAAAGACTTATTTATTTACCTATTTATTTGACAGACATCACAAGTAGGCAGAGAGGCAGGAGGAAGCCGGCTCCATGCTGAGCAGAGAGCCCCGATGTGGCGATGTGGCGCTCCATCTCAGGACTCTGGGATCATGACCTGAGCTGAGGGCAGAAGCTTTAACCCACTGAGCCACCCAGGCGACCCAACTTTGATCCTCTTTAATACAAACCATTTCAACAGAAGTATTTTTTTTCTTCTTGTAAAGCTCTGCTGTGCTTTTAACGAAATCTTGGGCACCTTATTTAATCTCTCTCTCCTGGTTTGCTTACCTGCAAAATGGGGATAATACTACTATTTTACCTTACAGGGGGCTTCTGCAAGGATTCAGTGAGATGATGCAGGCAAAATTCTTTGCCAACAGGGAAATGCAATAAAGCTTAGCAATTTATCTATTGCTAGCATAGACATGGTTGATTTCTTTCTTTCTTTCTTTTTTTTTTTTTAACATTTGCCATTTTAACCATTTTTTTAAAAATTTATTTATTTGTCAGAGAGAGAGGGAGAGAGAGAGCATGAGCACAGGCAGACAGAGTGGCAGGCAGAGGCAGAGGAAGAAGCAGGCTCCCTGCCAAGCAAGGAGCCCGATGTGGGACTCGATCCCAGGACGCTGGGATCATGACCTGAGCCGAAGGCAGCCGCTTAACCAACTGAGCCAACCAGGCGTCCCGATTTTAACCATTTTTAAGTGTACACTTCAGTGGCATGATTTCATTTTTCAATGATCATGAATAACGCTACTATGAACTCCTCTGTGTTTGGAACCTTGTCCGTATTGAGGATTAATTCCTAAGGAGAGATTCCTGGAAATGGAATTCCTGGACCAAAGGGTTAAGATCTTTTTCAAGTTCCTGATCCAGATTGTTATTGACACTCCTGCCGGGAAAGACAAAAGTCCTGGTTTGATTTACTCTTCATTTATTTACTTGCTTATTTATTTCTAGCTTTCTGGAGATATAATTGACACATAACATTGTGTTAGAGTAAGATGTACAATGTCACGATTTGATGCACTACCAGTTTGCAAAATGTTTTCCACAATATGGTTAGTTAATGTGTCCTTTGGCTCACATAATTACCACTTTGTTTTTATGGAGAATCCTGGTTTGAAGTGAGAATCTGTGCTCAGCAGGACAGGTAGGCAGGACATGAGCTCCCGTCCCCTACCCCAGAACACACAACTTTAGTGGGTGTGAGTTTAGAAGCCTCTCTCTGAACAAGTCTGATTGCAAAGCCTGGTAAGTCATCTCGGAATCATCAAGGGACCAGGTAGAGTAACCCTCAGTCGAGCTCTTTGTAAAACAGAGGCAAGGGGAGCGCCTGGGTGGCTCAGTGGTTTAAGCCTCTGCCTTCAGCTCAGGTCATGATCCCAGAGTCCTGGGATCGAGCCCCCCCGCCCCCCACCGCCATCGTGCTCTCTGCTCAGTGGGGAGCCTGCTTCCCTCTCTCTCTCTGCCTGCCTCTCTGCCTACTTGTGATGTCTGGCAAATAAATTTTAAAAAAGAAAAAAAAAAAAAAAACCAGAGGCAAGGATCTGGGGATCTCACCCAAGGTGTGGTGAGGAATAATCAATGGCTAATGGCTGGACTGGACTTTTGTCCTGCTGGTCATAAAAGACCTTTGATTTGCTTGGCCACTTTTGAGTTTCTCAGGAAAAGTGATAACACGAGGCCAAAGTTCGTGCCAGTTGGTCAGACTGCCTCCCTGCAGCACCCACAAGGCTGGGGGGAGACAGGGAGAATTGCTGGCCTGTGAGTGCTGGGCCAGGTTCACTGGGGTTGGGGTCACCGGGGTTAGGAGATGCTTCCCCATTGACCCTCCCACACATCATACCACAGGAAATACCCCATGTTTCCGTCAGTCTACACCCAGTCCTGACACAACAGAAGGAGGTAGGTTTGACACACAGTAGACAGAAGACTTAGAATGAGATGAGGCTCTGCGGGGAGCCTGCTTCTCCCTCTCCCTCTGCTCCTGTTTGTGTTCCCTCTTTGTCTCTCTCTCTCTCTCTCTGTCAAATAAATAAAATCTTTTTTTTTATTAGAGAGTTATTTTATTCAAAGGAAACAGGATAATAAGGTCAAACAATTCCGTGATTGTCTTCAACTCAGTTCCCTTAGATACACTGTAACAACTTCTTCCTACAGACCTATTGCTTTGAATTTTTTTTTGTATGTATGTATGTATTTATTTACTTTTTATCTTTTTTTTTAATTTTTATTTTTTTATAAACAATTTTTTATCCCCAGGGGCACATGTCTGTGAATTGCCAGGTTTACACACTTCACAGCACTAACCATAGCACATACCCTCCCCAATGTCCATTCCCCCACCCACCTTTCCCGACCCCCTCCCCCCAGCAACCCTCAGTTTGTTTTGTGAGATTAAGAGTCAATTATGGTTTGTCTCCCTCCCAATCCCATCTTGTTTCTTTTCTTCTTTTTCT
>PISX010023258.1:0-30101 GCA_004024625.1 Mellivora capensis
AAAACAAAACAAAAAAAAACCTCAAACTTCAAAAGCCAGAAAACATGCTCTTTTGCTTAAAATGTAAGGACGTTGGCACTATTTTACCATTGGATCCCCAGAAAATTCACTGATTTTGTGAAGGACCCTGTATAGTGAAAGACCCTGATTTTTTGTAATTTTGTCTGTGACCATCTAATTTGCATATGTCTCGCTAAGGCACCTAAAATACTTGTTATTTGCTTCTCATGGGACTGTCAAAATACTGTTCTCCATGTAGTGCACTGGCATACAGTGTTGTATGGAATGACAAAACTATTGATACCACTGCTCTGTTTTCAGCCATCTTTTAAAAGACAGTGCCTAAACTTACCCTTTTTTGCATATCACTTTGGGGCCTTAAATTCCTTTCTTATCTAATTACTATCATTATTCTTTCTTGGTCCTTGGATGTTATTTGCTTCATTGTCACTATTTTCATGATACCTTAGCATTTTACTGTATTTGTTTTATTTGCCTTTTCAGTTGCCTGGTTAGCATCCTTATATGGCTAGTTGTTCTTTCCATTATATTCTCTGTTAAAATATCTGATGTATTTCCGACTCCTGTATAGATACTGACTTGGTACAGTCAAGAACTAAAACACATTATATTATTTTTAAAACATCAGTCCATAAAGCCACAGTGCTACAAATAAAATGGAGAAAATGGAGGAAAGCAATTATTTTCAGATTATGCTAATAAATGTAGAATAATGATATATTATGAAAATTACCATTTGCTACTGACACAATAATAATAAATGTGGAGAAATATCACTAATAAGTATTAAACCACTAGATACAAAGTGATTGGGTTAGAGGGCATTTGTCATTTCTCAAGATATCATTTAATAGATTATGTGTTATGTTAAAAAAGTTAAAATTACCTTTTCTATGTATATATTTGGCATATACCACCACAATAGGACTGATACAATGTACTTCTTGATATGTCTCCTCCTTTATTTTTCCTTTTTTAAGATTTATTTATTTCTTTGGGGGGGCATGAAGGGCAGAGGGAGAGCATTTTCAAACAGACTCCCTGCTGAGCCTGGAACCTGATCCCAGTGGGGGTAGGGTCTCGATTCCATGACCCTTGAGATCACAAACTGAGCCAAAACCAAGAGTTGGAGGGTAACCAATTGAGCCACCCAGGTGCCCCATCTCCTGCTTTCATTGAGGTGTCCACAACATTACTTATTTTAGCATTCTTGCCAAACTATTCAATCTTAATTTAACTCTAGGGAAATAGTCAATTCAAAATTAAGGGATATTTTATTTTAAAAATCGTACAATATTCAAATTGAAAGAAGGAACACTTTTCTTTCTATTAAAAATACACTATATTCAGATGTAATGCATTATTTTACTATCTTCTATAACATTTTAGCTTTAAAAAACATGTAAAGAAATTTAGGAGCAATTGAGACATTTGAAAATAGACTATTAGGCAAGATACTTGTATCAATGTTAAATTGATTGGGTGTGATGATAGCATTATGGTTATGTAGAAGAATGTCCTTGTTCTTAATTGATACATGTTTCATTATTTAGGGATGAATTATAATGATGGCTGCGACTTACTTTAAAATGGTTCAGAAATACATATATATATTTTAGATATACATATATTAGAGTAGAATATAGTGAAAGATAAAATATTGCAAAAAATGAACAGTTGGTAAATCAGGCTAATTGTATACACATTGCATGTTCTTAACTTTTTTATAGATTACAATAATTTTTCATAGGAAGTTAGGGTGGGAGAAGAGGAAGAACATGATCTCATTTCAGATTTAAAAGATAGATTTCGCAATAGTATTACAGTAAAATTTAAGCAGACCAAGACTGAAAGAGAAAGGCTAATTAGGTAGCTATTTCAATAATTCCAATGAGATGAGCAAGTGGCTTGGAATGGGGTGGTAAAAGTTAAAGTTATGTGAAAGTATAGATTCTGGGTCAGTTTGGAAGTTAAATTACTGGGAAATAAAATTAAAAACAAAATCTCCCAATACAGAAATCCTCTCCACAAAATTAGTGGAGAAAAGAAACGGTTTCTTATTGAATAAGCATTAAAGTAGAATGTGGTAGCAATCTGCTGAGATTTCAGACAGAAAGAAGTCTCACCTTTTCATATAATAAAGAAGACACGACCCATTACATACATGATCTCAAGACAAACAGTAATTAGTCCTTAAGTAAGAGGACTTAGAACACCATTTGTCACTTATAATTTACTCTAAATTCACCTGGTGATTAGCTGACCATTTATGTTAGTTAATCAGCCCTATCTGGAGGTGAAACTCAATTGTTTTGTCTTTATGACAGGAAGTAGTTTTGCATCTTGAACAATGCGTCCCCTGAAGTCAGGCTCCTGCCTTCCCACAGAAATGTTTACATTTCAAAGAGATGGCTCCTGGGTCTTAGAAAAGACATTTCTGGGTCAAAAAACTAATAATAGGCCTATATCTTGTTCTCAAATGAGTATTCACTCATTTTTTAAAAAGTATTTAAAATAACAAGTTTTTTAAAAGTAAATGTTCTAAGAAAAGTGATAGAAGTGGGAGACGTCTCTTCTCTGACTTTTCATAGGGTGAATTAAGCCTCTACTTTTTCGTTTTTATTTGACCTTATAATAGCTTCCATCTGATAGATTAGATGTAGGGGGAAAAAAAGGGAGAAGGGAGACAGTAAAGTTTTAAGATTGAGCAAGTGAAAGAAAAGACTTGAGTTAAATGGAGAAAACTTGAGGAGAAACAATAAGGAAAGGGTTACAGATATGGAGTTTTAGTGCATGAAGCCGGAATTGGCTTTTGTACTTCTTAGTTGTTATGCTAAGCAGGCAGGTATATGAGTTTGGAACTTAGAGAAAAGGTCTGGGTTAGAGCTGTAATTTTTTTGAGTCTTCACTGGCATTTAAAGTGGTTAATGGGACCAAAGCCAATCATCCACTTTATCTTTATTCATTAGAGATCCAAAGAAAAGGGATTCAGTCTGCACCCTGAACCACTACAAAGGAAATGATTGGGGAGATAAGGAGGAATTAGTAAAGAAGAGTGAAGAAGTAGTCTATGAAGTCAAACAGAAAACCCAGTGAAAGCCTGTGTTCTCTACAGGAAATGAAGAAAATATTTCAGGGAACAGATTGATCATCTGTGTCAAACGCTGCTAAATCAAGCTAGATGAAGCCTGGGAGATAAGTATTGGATTTATCAATGTGGAAGACATTGGTGACATCCAAAACAGCATTTTTCTGTGGAGTTGTGAGGTTGAAAGCCTGGCTGTTATAACTTTAAGAAAGAAGGGGAAGAAAAATTTAAGATAGTGAATACAGAAATACTCTTTCCAAGGGAATTAGTATAAATAGCACAGATGTGGAACTATAGTCAAGTGGGAAATAAAGCAGATTTTTTTTAAGAGGAAAGAAATTACAGGATATATGTATGCTGGCAGCAATGACGCAGCGAAGAGAAGAGGCAATTAATAATACATGAGAGAAAGGAATTGCTGAACAATGTTCTTGAGTAGGTGAGAAGGCACAAGTGGAGGAGTTGGTCTTATTCAAGAACAACAGGGGTTCATCTATGACACAGAAAGGAAAGGGCACAGATCCTGGTTGGTGGCTGTGATGGTGGGAATTCAGAATATTCTCTGCTGATTATACTCTCAGAAAAGTTGGAAGATTATCATGATGGTGTAGGGAAAGTGTGAGCAGTTAAAATGAAGAGCAGAAAGTGTGTAGCTGTCTATGAAAATGGGAGAATAACAAACCAGTGCCATAGAGTATGTTTGCTGGGCAGTCTCAAAAGCCTCTTTGTGGTTACTGACCTTGAACTTAAAGCAAAAGCAATCAGCATGGCTGTATGTGTGTGTGTGTGTGTGTGTGTGTGTGTGTGTGTGTGTGTTTCAGCTTAGAGGCTGTGGGTACAGACTTGGGTTTGCATTTTTCCTTCTGGCAAAGCAAATGTGGCAAAGTGAGAATATGACAAGACAGTTACGAGTATGTGTAAGGGAGCTTTTATAGGAATTGGCCGTGGAATTTAAGCTGCCTTACAAGGGAAGTGAAGAGGTGATAAAATCAGTGGGTTATAGTTATTGATGACTGTGCCATCAGAGGTTGAAAAATTTAATATAGCTATAGACACGAGATTGCTTCAGTAAGAAATGCCACAAGATAAACCACATAACTAATATATGCAGTAGACACATTAAGCACTGTAGAGGGTCAAGAAATTACACAGTGTTGGAACAGGTAACAGTTCAGTTTTTTCTGAATGTCAAAAAAAATCACAAAATGTAAACTTTTATACTTATTACAGTTTATCCTTCATTGGTTGTAACTAAATAGTGCATTCTGCCCATTAACAGTTAAATCTAATGTAAGGGAGAAAGTTGTATGTGTCAGTTGTGACTTAGCCATAACAATATTTTTTAAGACATTCATGTGAATGATTCAGATAGCTTTTTCATGATAAGCTGATTTGTATTTATATCAATATTGTTTTCTGATTCAACAAGGAACAAAGGCCTTTGAACTTTATGACCAGAGTTTACATTCATGAATTTTTAAGATAGTTTTGCCAAATTTGCTATAGTAACAATCTGTCAGTAATAACATTCCCTTGTCTCTTATTAAATAAAAATCAAAGGAAAAAATCCTCTTTGGAGCTAAAAGTTCTGGCATGCCTAAGAATGGAAAAGAAGCATATTGGAAGGCTCATATCATTTAGAGTATGCATTTTGGTTTGCAGATCTGAAATTAAAAAGATGATTCAAAACAGTTAAGATAAGCTAGTTTAAAATTCCTCATACATCTTGGTGTATTTTTATAAACATCAGGCAAGCATGTCAGGAAGGTATTAATATTATTGCTTAAACTAAAAATTACATGGGCTTTGACTTTGTCTTGGATTATTGACTTTTTCTGTTACAAATGGAAAATAAATATTTTTCTGAAGATAGTTAGAATTGAAATATTTGAATATGTCATTGTTTTCTGTGAAATGGGATCACTTTATAGACCTGTAGCAAGGGACACCTGGGTGGCTCAGTTGGTTAAGCAGCTGCCTTCGGCTCAGCTCATGATCCCAGTGTCCTGGGACTGAGTCCCACATCAGGCTCCTTGCTTGGCGGGAAACCTGCTTCTCCCTCTGCCTCTGCCTGCCACTCTCTCTGCCTGTGCTCGCTCTCTCTCTCTCTCTCTCTGACAAATAAATAAATAAAATCTGTAGACCTGTAGCAATGTGGTGGAACTATACTAAGAGACTAATCTAATGTCTATAATTTTCAGTAACAATAACAACAACAGCAACAACAACATTTGAAATATGGTGTCAGACGCTGGGTGATGCATGTCAGAGGGAGATTTGGGACTGATTTGTGTGGGTGTGTGGGTGCTGGCCAAATTAAGAACTCAGGTGGGAAGCCCGTTTGGAGATCTCCTTCAAAGCATAAAGAGACAACAGATGAACCCATCCTGGGGCTTTGCTCTCAGGAATGGATTTTACTGAGTGCAAGGTAGAATGCTGTCATAACTGTAATGTAATTACCTTAGTGGATCTTTCAAATATAGATAGAGTGTAACATTAAGGTGCCCCAGTAGTTGTTCATGTTATTGTAGTTAAATAAAATATACTTGAATATTCAGCTAGGTGTCAGAAAATAATTTGTAAGGAGTTATTTTTGTTAATTGTGTGATGATAGAATAATATATTTTTAAAGCACCATACTTGGTTTTAAAATAAGCCTTCATTCTCTGCTTGACTTATTTCACTAAGCATAATCTCCTCCAGTCCTGTCCATGTTGATAGTAAAGTTGGGTATTCATCCTTTCTGGTGGGGGCATAATATTCCATTGTATATATGGAACATGTGTTCTTTATTCATTCATCTGTTGAAGGATATCTTGGCTCTTTCTACAGTTTGGTGACTGTGGTCATTGCTGCTATGAACGTTGGGTTACAGATGGCCCTTCTTTGCACTACATCTGTGTCTTTGGGGTAAATACCCAGCATTGCAGTTGCAGGGTCATAGGGTAGCTCTATTTTTAATTTCTTAAGGAATCTCCACACTGTTTTCCAAAGTGGCTGCGCCAACTTGCATTCCCACCAACACTGTAAGAGGGTTTGCCTTTCTCCACATCCTTTCCAACTCTCGTTGTTTATTGCCTTGTTAATTTTGGCCATTGTAACTGGTGTAAGGTGGTGTATCAATGTGGTTTTGATTTGAATCTTCCTGATGGCTAATGATGATGAACATTTTTTATGTGCCTGGTAGCCATTTGTATGTCTTCATTGGAGAAGTGTCTGTTCATGTCTTCTGCCCATTTTTTGACGTGATTATCTGTTTTTTGAGTGTTGAGTTTGAGGACTCCTTTATAGATCTTGGATATCAGCCCTTTGTCTGTAGTGTCTTTTGTAAATATATTCTCCCATCCCATGGGTTTTCTCTTTGTTTTGTATTAAGGAGGGCACGTATTGCATGGAGCACTGGGTGTGGTGCATAAACAATGAATCTTGGAACACTGAAAAAAATAAAAAAAAAATAAGCTTTCTCTACAAAAATAAAATTCATTCCTTTTCTCATAAAAACAAACATTTGTTGTCAGCCCAATATGTGAAAGGCAATATTCAAGAGCCCAATAATAAAAATTTCAAATCTGGCATCTTAACTTCACTGAAAATATACATATGTACATACATATTAGCTAAGGAGATTTTCTTAACCACGGGGGAAAGAAAGGAATATGTTAAACACTAGTGGGTTTATCGGAGTCAGTTTTTATTCCCATGACTTTAGGTGGTGATAGTTCTCAAATTTGTATCCACAGGACAGACGTTGCCACTGAAATTGAGATAGTCTGCCTGACATTTCCACTTGAATATCTAATTGAGCCCAGAAATTCAGTGTTTCCAAAATAAACTATGATTTCATCTACCAGAACATGTTATTCTTCCCACCTTTATATTTCAGTAAATGGTCCAAGGTGATTGTTTCCTCCCTGCCCTCACTTTCTATAACCAACAGATAACCATAACCTCCGCCCACATTCATCTCAAATTCATCCAAGTATTTCCCTCCCTACAGCTCCCACATGCTCAAAACCAGCATCTTTTCTTGAACTACTGAAGAATTGTCTTAACCAGTCTTATTTTCCACTTTTGCCTCTACCCCTCAACCTTTCTTCCATAGAAGAGTCAGACTGATCTTATTAAAATATAAATCTAATAATGTCTCTCCTTGCTAAATCCTACAGTGATTTCCAATTACATATTGAATAAAATCTAAACATTGTATTGTGGCTTGTAGAGTCTCTGGATTCCTTGGTCTTTGCCCATTTCTCTAACTTCAGCTCCTTTTACTTTCTCCCAAAGCACCGATATCTACTCTATTTATTACTGGTGAATCTACCTTGAATATGCTGCTGTTTCACAGACTCTGAGCCTTTGGTACTCAATTCCTCAAAATTCCTCAAATCAGCACATATGCCATCTAATGAATGGCTTTCTTTAGTTGTTACAGAATTTACATCAATTTGTAAGAATCTCCTCCATTCTTTCTCTGCTTATTGCATGTCTAGTTAGACTGCAGGATCCAAGAAGGCAGGAACCTGGTTGCCTTGTTTATTATTACTACCAGCACAAACAATTAATGAATTTTTATTAGAATAGTATAATATTCCAAATATTTCCACTACTCCTTATTTTCTTTCAGTATTTATTGATTTAATAGAAAAGACATAATTATTCAGCTACATAATTGTAATCATAAAAATATTATAATCAGTATGTGGAACTTTCTTCACATGATATTTTACAGGGACATTTCCAGTATCATCTTAGTTGGTTCCATTTAACAAATAGTTGTTGTCTATCTACTATATATCAGGCTTTGTATTGGGCCCTAGTAACACAGAGATTAATACAGTATGGTGCATCAGAATGTTATAGTGCTTATATTTTTTGAGAATTCATAGATAATAAAATTCATAAATAATTTTTATTTCACTCAGTTTTCATGTATTCTTCATAATATATGAACTCTTCATTCTAGTTATTTTTTGATAAAACCATTTTTGTATTTACTGATTATGAAAAGTATTACATGCTTATCATGAAAATTGAAACAATCAGATGTGTATGTTAAAGACTGTCAAAAGTTCTTCTACATATTCTACATCAACCAGAAATAACATTATTTTGGTTTTATACCTTCAAATCCATTCATATTAGGCCTAATGCTCTATAATCACTTTTAAACTCAGCAGTGTGTCATGGATGGCTTTCCATGTCTATACATGTGTTATAATCTGATCTTGATAAAAGCTTTATAGTAGTCTATCATTAATTAATAACTTCATTTATTATTCTTTTGATAGAATTTTGCAAAAATAACAAGTAAAAGCAAGTTTGAACACTTCATCAGTTATTTTTGTTGGATTAATTCATACCTTTGATTATCTTTAAATCCTTGTTTTATGTTTCTCTATGTAATATGAGTCACATTTTTCGTGTCAATAATGGATTTTATGCTTGTCACAGTTAAGTGACAATGAATAATAAATACATGGGCAAAAATAACATTACTTATCTGCATTTAAGAAATCCAGTTATTTATTTATTTATTAAAGATTTTACTTATTTATATGAGAGAGAGAGCATGAGAGCATGAGAGATGGGAGGATCAGAGGGAGAAGCAGACTCCCCACTGAGCCGGGATTCCCAATGCAGGACTTGATCCTAGGACCCCAGGATCATGACCTGAACCTAAGGCAGTTGCTTAACCAACTGAGCCATCCAGGCATCCGAGAAATCCAGTTATTGCTAAATGTGTCCACACGCTTATTGCAAATTGCTCAAGTTCCTTGAGTTACAGGTCATCTGGGCCAGCCAGGACAAAATTTGCCTTGACATAGAATTCCTCCTTCTCTTGCTGTTGGTAGGGCTTTTGCCTCAATTAATATGAATCACTTTATTTTTAACCCTGTATTTAACCTGTGTACATTTGTTATAATTACACGTGTCTGGTATTATTTCTTCTATCATTTTCAAACTTTTGTATTTATTCTGTTTTCTTGCTTTATATATTCTCTTTTCCTTGCATTTTTTTCCTTATAATTTTTTTCTCTTTCAATCCTTACTTTACTGTTTTTCAACTATGATACCAGAATTTCCTACACTGTTTTTGTTCAAAAATATACTCCAAGAGCTTATTTTTCTCAATAGCTTATTCTGAATTAATTTAATAATATTTTGAACCACACAAAAATACCTATCGAATTATTAAATTATCTTCTGCATTCTTCCTCAACTCTCTTTTTCTGGAGACTACAACTTTTATACTGGCTAAGTTTAATGTTTCTCTTTTGAATCTCTATTTCTCTTCATGAGTCTTCTGATTTTTCATTATCTGCTATATTTGCAAATGTTAGTCTATACCAATAATCTGTATCAGTAGCTTAGATTGCAATCTATATCAATTGCAATTGATAATCTTTATCAGTCTGTCAATAGTTTTCACAATACCTTGTGCTTCGTAATCTATGTCCTGAGATTTTTTTTTTTTCCCTAAAAAATCCATGTGCCTGGATACAATTGATATATCCTGAATCAGAACCAGAAAGCCCAGAGCAGCCTATGGCCCAGTATATTTTAAGAAACCTTCTCAGGGGATTCTTGTGCCTACCTCTGATTAAGGAAAGCTGGATCATATTGACATATTGATAGTTTCTTCGGACTCCCTCAGCAATTGTAGAAATCACTATTTCATTGATTTTCCTTTGTGGGCTTCAAGACATTTCACCCATCTTCAGAGAGTGGCAATGAGGTTTGTTTACTATTAAAACTCAATTTGTTTAATGTCCTTTCCTAAGCAAGTAAAACTGGGAATACAATGCTCCAATCAGGTCCCCTGGTGGCTAAGTTCTGAGGAATTTCTAAAGTCACTCAGTTTTCTCCCTGCTAACCCACCAGCAAGCACCTGTTATCTCTGCTATGCCTCTTTGTGACTGCCTTCAGCAAGAGCTATAGTTATCATGGGAAGGAGTTACATAGAAAGCTGATCACCTTAGTGGCTTTCACCCCTGAGTGTTTCAACAAGATGAAATTAGAGATTCTACCTCCTCACTTCCTCTTATTTTCATACTAGCTATATCAGAAGCCTGTCACAGCTAATTCCTCACATTACCTTTTGAGTAGTTCAGTAAAATCTGAGGATGAGTAGCCCTGGAGGGGCATTTGCTGAGGTCACACAATATTTTTCAGCTTTTCCCCTCCTAATTGTCACACAGGTCCCCACCCAGAGCCCTTACCCTCAACAATTGCTGCCCTTAGCTTGGGATATACTGGGGAGAAATTATTTACATATTTTTCTGGGAAACACTCCTTTTCTGGTATGACATCTAGGTATTTTCAGCATTACTTCTTCATCTTGACCCCTTCTGCCTCATATATTACAGATATTTTGCAGAAATTTCTGGAAGTCCCTAGTCCTAATTTCAGTAGCAGAACAAAATTTTTTACTTTTTTTGGGGGGGGGTGTCATTTCATGACAGGGGAGTAAAGCTGGTAAAAATTGTCATTTTGAACACAAAAAAAGGAACATTGTTATTTGTAGGTTTTTCTTCTAGAATTTTTATTTGGTTCTATTGTATAATTTCTATATCTCTGTTTCTTATCTTGTGATTCTTTGTGAGCATATCTTCCCTCGTGTCCTTGAGCATAGATCTAAGAATTGCTTTAAAATCCTTCTCTGTTAATCCCAGCATTGGAGTATCTCACAGTTGATTCCATTGTTTCCCTTCAGAGCAGATTGTATTTTCTAGTCCCTTTGTAATTCAGGTAATATTGGGTATTATTTTGAACCTGAAGAGTATAGTGTGTGTATTTTCACTTTGAAGCAGGCAGTTAACTTGGTTGAATTCAACCTATAAAACTCAATCTTCCCTGTGGTAGGCAGAGCTTAAAGAAGAGTGTATTCCTTTTAGTTTTAGCTTCATGCTTAGAGCTGCACATTATATGTGTGGTGTGGTAAGCAGAATAATGGCCTCCCAAGGACATCCATGTCCAAATGCCTGCAACCTCTGGACATGATACCTTACATTAATTAAAAAAGAGACTGGCAGATGTGATTAAATCAAGGACCTTGGGATAGGCATATTATCCTGGGTATCCACGTGTATCCAGTCTAATAATATATGGCCTTAAAAGCAAACAGCTTTTCCCAGCTGAGATGAGAGTCAAAGGGAGATTAGCTATGGGTAAAAATGGTCAGGTAAATGCAATATTTTTGGGTTTGGAGATGGAGAAAGAAGGGGGAAAGCTAAGGAGTGCGGATAGACTCTAGAAGTTAGAAAAGACAAGCCAGAAGTTTCTCCTGCAGAACGTTGCCAACACCTTGATTTTAGCCCAGTGAGACACTAAAAACTTAGAACTTCTGTAATTGTAGGGTAAGTTTGTTTTCTTTTAAACCACTCATTGTGTGGTGATTTATATGGTAGCACTGGGATGCTGATAGATTTGCGCAGGTTATCAGTCAGGTATTGGACACAGAATTTGGTGCTTACCCTCTCTATCTCATTCTGAGTTTTCTCCCTTACACTCTAGTGGTTATGCTATTCCAAATGCTGTCCTCTGGTTTTTTAAGCCAATAAGACCACCAACTTCTCCTTGGAGCTTCAGATATCCCACATGGCAGACTGGACCTATCCTCTGAATTAAAGTCATAAAAATTGGATTTTTGATTACTGCCATTCCTTCTATTCAAGAGTAAATTCTCAGTGTCTACTTGTTTTTGTTTATTCTCTAATGCCTTCAAATAGTTATTTTTTAATCATTTGTCCAGTATTTATGGCTCTAATCTAGAAAAGGATTGGTCTTTGAGAAGCTTACTAGGCCATAACAGAAGAGAGATTACTTTGTATTACCCATATAATTGAACAACAACAACAACAACAACAATGGTTTAAAAGAAGAAAATTAAATAACAAAGCTGGAGCCCCCCCCCTTTTGAGGGACTTTCACTGTTTAAATAACTAACATTTTATATTATGCAGAATATACATAATTTACTTAGTCACATCTTATTGGCCATTTGAGTTTGTTTTTTAAAAATATTCACAGTGATAAATATCTCATCTAGGAATGTTTCAATAAAATAGGAACAGAGGCAGTGAGGGACAAATTCTTTGGAGTACATTTCCCAAATAGCATTTTATTAGTGAAATATATGAGTGATTTTATAGCTCATATTACATATCACAAATTTCCTCTCCTAAAAGACTAAGGCAATTTACTATCAACATATAAGTATACTTATTCTTCCACATTACAACACTAAATTATATATAATTTATATATAATTTACTTTTATTATTTTAATAGGTGTGTAATAGTATCCGTACTTGACCTTTATTGCTTTGAGCTACCCATTATCCTTCTCGTGGTTCTGGTTATAGTCAGATGTTTTGCAGAATCAATCTTCTCCTCCTTTGAGTCCGTGTGGTTTGAGTGGACAGACCCACTACTGGCTCTTTCCTAAACATTAAACATTAACTTAAAGACTAAAAATAACTTCAGTTGATTCATCTTGATGGATGCACATTCTGGTAAGATTGTGCTTCAGTTTGATCACTAGATCCCCTAAGCTGCATTACTCTGCCTATGCTGAGCCCTGTCAGCAGCTTTTCCTTTGAATAAACAAATATTTCTCTGACAACACAAAAAACAATCCATTATTCACTTAAATTTGTCAGAGTAACTTTCCATTACTTGAAAGAAAATTACCTAAAATCATATACATATGGATAGATAGATAGTGAGGATATGAATATAATTTATATTTTGAATTTTTCACTTTACTCAATTCAGTTAGTCTGTTTTGGGTACCTAGTGTGACACAATATTCTATTAATTGGGGATAAAAACACTAATATGATACAAATTCTGACTCAGGAAGCTTACAGAATATTTGTATAGTCAGGAATACAATATATAACAATTACTACATTCCAACTAAACACTTGTTTTTCTACTTTTCAAATATATTTTGTCCTTTATGCTAACACATTTGGATACATTTTTTACATTTTGGATAATGCTATTCTCTTTTATGTTTGTAACATATTTTCCTCATTTTCTTTCCTTTTAATATTTCTTTTCATTATATTTTATTGTATGTATTTTTTGCCAGAGTTTAATGATGTATAACCATCCTTCTGATTTATCAAAAATAATATATGTATCTCCATTCAGCTACTATAGAATACTTTTGATAAGTTATTTTTAAAATAAAATTATTAATTCATTCGATATATATTATGACACATAGTATGATATCTCTTTCATGTTGTCTTTATTTTTATATTTAGTTATATAATATTGGTTTAATAAAGCCTTTTTGTTGATTTAATTTTACTTCATTTAATTTTAATATAAAACTTTGAGTTAATTTTTGGAAATATTAGTTTTGGGAAAATATAGATTATTGTTCTCTGTTTAAATACTATGCCTACGTGTTAGATAAACTAAATTCATAATATACTTCAAATTTTTGAAGGGCAAAGCTATAATCTGAACTTTGAAAAAAACTTTTTCTGACTTTTCCAGAAGGAGTTTACTTTCCTTGATGAAAATTTTATGAAATAACCCACAGGGACTTAATTAGAACAGGCTTGTCTATATGTTAACTTAAGTGGTGTCATCTTTACTATGTTTGGAGTTACAACAAGAATCAAAACTTCCACCTTTAGGGATGCCTGGGTGGACTCTGGCTTCAGCTCAGGTCATGATCCCATGGTCCTATGATCAAGTCCCGCATCTCCCTCTGCCTGATGCTCCCCCTGCTCGTTCTCTCTTTCTTTCTCTCTGACAAATAAATAAATAAAATCTTAAAAAAAAAAACCAAACCCAAACCTCCACATTCATTTGTGTCTTTTTTCTTTCATTGGTATTTTATAGTTGTCTTTGAGTAACTAGCTTAGCTTAAATTAGTCTGAGATTATTTTTATCACCATTGTATATAAATCCTCCTTTTGTCATTTTATTTTCTTGGTGCATGTCACTTGCATACAATGACACATGTGATATGATAAGAAGTGGTAGCTAAAGCTACAGTGATTATCATATTGCAATACATAAGTATCAGATCAACATATTGTACATCTTAAACTTATACAGTATTACATCTAAATGGTATCTCATTAAAAAAATGTGTCCCCCGCCTGGGTGGCTCAGTTGGTTAAGCGGCTGCCTTCGGCTCAGGGCATGATCCCAGCGTCCTGGGGTCAGTCCCACATCAGGCTCCTTGCTCGGCGGGGAGCCTGCTTCTCCCTCTGCCTCTGCCTGCCACTCTGCCTGTGCTTGCTCGCTCGCTCTCTCTCCCTCTCCCTCTCTCTCTGACAAAGAAATAAATTTTTTAAAAAATTTAAAAAAGATGTGTCCCCATGGGGCGCCTGGGTGGCTCAGTGGGTTAAGCCTCTGCCTTCGGCTCAGGTCATGATCCCAGGGTCCTGGGATCGAGCCCCGCATCGGGCTCTCTGCTCAGCAGGGAGCCTGCTTCCCCACCTCTCTCTCTGCCTGCCTCTCTGCCTACTTGTGATCTCTCTCTGTCAAATAAATAAACAAAATCTTTAAAAAAAAAATGTGTCCCGAAATCATTATTACAACATTTTCTCCCAGTGATACTATTGTACATATTTTGAGTCATGGTCAAATTTAACCAATCATTGCTCTTTTCTCTTCCAAGAAATTTGAACAAAAATAGTCATGAAGTTTCTAGAATGCTGGTACTTTTTCAATCAGCCTATAGATACTCCTCAAATATTTTTGTGGATTGTCTTATAGACTTGACTATAATAGGTGACCAACAAATGTCAAAGACATTTTTGAAAGCCTGAGGAACTGCTCCTTTTTACATTACTTTAAAAAGTAGTCCCACTATCCCTGGCATCTACCCTTATTGAGAACAATTTCACAGAAATTATCCAATATATCGGATACACAGTAGTAATGCAAATATTCCCTCCTTGAGCAGGAGATTGAAGTAAATAAATCCCAACCTCTAGCATCATTTCATTAGATTCACATTGAGAAGAGTCCAGATTCTCTTTAAAAATAAGAAGTGTTTTATGAAGAAGTATCATTATCTGAAATAGAAAGGGTTTTATGTCATCTGTGCTATGCTTAGAACAAGTCTAACATTCAGTCTGAAAATTCTGCAGAAATAACATAATTCAATCCCCCCAGAATGGTAAACTATGAGTCACAATTTCCCTTTCTTGGGTGCATTTCAGTACTATAAGAAATAGAGGAAGAGAATTTTAAGCACCCATCAGAAACTCCCAGGTACAAGATCTAGGAGGTGCACAGACTATGGCAAAGACATGAGCCACTTCACTGACATCCCATTTCTCTGCCATGTGTCAGTTGTGGTATCGTGCTAGAGGATCACTGAATATACCTCCATGTTTTTCTTTCTCCGATTTATGTTCCAAACAGTGAGGAATGAAGTTTGGATATGGGCCAACTTTCTTCTTACCAGAAAAGTTGGTAACAAGGGAGATAAATTGGAACTTGAGTGAACAATCTCATGGAACAGAATAGAACCTGATACAGGAATTCCAATACACCAGAAAAGCATATGAATAGAGGGATTTAAAACTGGCAAACAACCACTCAAGTGAGAAGACAGATTAACTCATTTTAGACCTACCAACTCTCAGAAAGATATACCACACATACATCTTTTTTTAAACTAAATTGCTAGAAGATATGCTGCATAATAAAGGAGTAAATCAAGAGAGAGAAAGGGATAGGATTTAGGAAATAGTGATTCCTTGCCTAAAGTCTAGTAAATAAAAGTCCCAGACCCAGTGTGATATAAAATAATTAAAATGTTCTTATTACCATTATCATCAATCATTAGTACATAATAGCAAACATTTATTGTCCACTTTCTATATTCAAGACACTGTTTTACATATGTTAACTCATTAGATATGCACACATTCCTATAAAGAAAATACCTGTAAAGTAAATAAAGGAAATAATTGTGGGAAAGGAGCTTGCCTTAAGAAGACAACTAACAAGTAGGGGAGCCACGCTGCCAACCTAGACAGTCTGATGCCAGAAACCACACTCTTTTGTTTTGTTTTTTCTTTAAGATTTTATTTATTTGAAACAGAGAGAGAGAGATCACAAGTAGGCAGAGAGGCAGGCAGAGAGAGAGGGGGAAGCAGGCTCCCCGCTGAGCAGAGAGCCATGCGGGGCTCAATCCTAGGACCTTGAGATCATGACCTGAGCTGAAGGCAGAGGCTTAACCCACTGAGGCACCCAGGTACCCCCAGAAACCACACTCTTTACCAGTTAAATTCCATGGTGTCTACATCAACGTCATCCAGCAGCTGGCATATTATTTAGAAGCATAAAATTCACCTACAGTAAATAAGTACTCCAAGAAAAAGGACTAATAAGTAAAATTAACTTATCTGAAAAGCTATTTATTATGTAACTTTGTTTTGTCTAACTACTTTGAAATAATTTGTTTATCCAGTGACACAAACGTGTTACCCATGGGGAAAAATACATTTTTTCAAGACAGGATGCTGTACTTGTTTCTCCAGTACTTGGAACTTCAACATTACATAGTTTTCAGGTCTAATCTGTGGGACTGCTTGTGAGTTGTCTTTACCACCTAATCACTAAATAAACTCATTTGTGTGCATTCAGGAGGAGACTTACCTTATGATCTGTATGATGATAGATTTGTATAATATCTATAATGAAACATCACCTCTGAATGGAAAAATTATTTTTTTATCAATTCAACATAAAGCTATAGGTAATACAACATGTGAGCTTTACTTATGGTGCTGTGTCCTAAAAGTATTATTAGGAAGGAAACAGTTGATTTTGTAAATTATTCATAACCTAATTTATTTCACAAATAAATTAAAATAGCTTATGCAAATTCTTGAATCACAACATTGATACTAAATGAGAATGAGTAGTTAGGAAATTGGGATAAATATACAAATGAAAGTAGAAAGCATTTTAAATGTAATTCATCACAGAACTCTGTAAGTCAGTACTCTTAATTGTTGATCACAGAAACACAGCTCAAGCTAAGTTAATCATAAATGAAAGTTATTATAAGAACACTAGAGTATGTCAGAAACCAAAGCATTTTGAAGCACCTGGATAAAAACAGCACTGAAATCCTCAGCCAACAGATCATGAGACGAAACACTTTATGTACTATCTTGAACTCATATTTTTTTCTTTTTTACTGATATTTTTCCACAGCAATAGTATTTCTCATATGTTGGGGGAATGGCTTTAGTTGGCCAAAGTGTCTACATCCTCACAAATCTACAGCCAGAAAGTAAAGGAAGTTTTCCTTCAGGCTAAACTGAAACAATATTAGAGAAAGACCTGGCTCAAGTTGGGTCATGTCCCCAGTCATAAATTCATCACTTTGGCCATGGGGGCAAAGTACTAATGTTGGCTACTTTCAAATTCTTTGGCAATTTCTTTTGGCTACATGCCCTATCCTTATTTCTAATTCCTTTTGCCACTTAGTGATTTCATCTGCAGTAAAATAGAAGTTCTGTGCAAGTTCAGACTAATTCTATCTTTTTAAAAATATTTCATCTATTTGAGACAGAGAGGGAGAGAGAGCACAAGCAGAGGGAACAGCAGCCAGAGGGAGAGCCAGAAGAAGACTTCCTGCTAGCAGGAGCTTGATGTGAGACTTGATCCCAGGTCGCTGGGATCATGACCTGAGCCAAAAGCAGACACTTAACTGACAGGTGCCTCAAGTTCAGACTTATTCTAGAACAATATCTCCTTGGCCAAAATCCAGATTTTTTCTGCTTGCTTTCTTGGGACCTTCTGCATAGGAGCCCATAAAACAGTGCAGCTTGGTAAGATAGGAGAGTCAGTGTCCCAGGGAGCAATCCTTCATCAATAGAGAATGAGAGCTGGTGAATAAATGACTTAACCATCATCTGTTAATTCTTAGAAGGCCCTGTTTCTCACAGTGGTGACTAGATTAATAATACCCTGTTATGTTAATCTTTCCTGATTCAGTTTGCCATTTCCTCACTCTAGCTTCATGATCACCTCCCAAGTAAACAACCTAATCCTTACCTCAGCCTCTGCCTTCAGAGAATCCAAACTAAAATGTCCATCCTTTGATCAGTTATTTTATTCAGGAAATTAGTTTTCTCTTGGTTCTTCTCTGAGTTACTGACCACAACTTAAAACAAAACAAAACAAAAACAAAGGCAGCTTGTTCTACTTTTTACCAACTCTCACCTTCGTTATTATTATTATTATTATTATTATTTTATTATGTTAGTCTCACCTTTGATGTGGTTTTCATGTCTTCTCTATTTATACTGACTATCCGGATGATTTCATGTAGTCTCATGTTGTTAAGAATCATTCATGCTTGGGACGCCTGGGTGGCTCAGTTGGTTAAGCGGCTGCCTTCAGATCAAGTCCCACATAGGGCTCCTTGCTTGGTGGGAAGCCTGCTTCTCCCTCTGCCTCTGCCTGCCACTCTGTCTGCCTGTGCTCTCTCTCTCTCTCTCTTTCTCTCTCTCTCTCTTTCTCTGACAAATAAATAAAATCTTAAAAAAAAAAAAAGAATCATTCATGCTCTAGTGATTACTAATTTACATTTCCAGTTGGGACTTCTTCCTTGTCCCTGGACTTTTACACAAATACCTATTTAGAAGTCACTTAACATCCTAGTAGGCAGCTCAAATTTAGTATGTCTAAAGGAAAATTCTTACCCTTCCCAAACCTGCTTCAGTCTCCCCCATCTCAGTATTTAGCAACTTCTTAATTCCAGGTGTCCAGGCTCAAAGCTGCTGTGATTCTCAAGACATCTTCTTTCTTTCTTGAGGTATCTTGCACGTCCCACGTTTAATCTATCTACAGAGTTGCAAAATATATCCCAAACTCAACCGTATCTCACTACCTTTATTTCTAGCAACCTGAAAATTCCAGTAGTACCCTACCTAGTCTCCATTCTCTACCCTTGCATTCCTAAAATCTGTTCTCCAAGCAGCAGTAAAGAATGAGCCTCAAAAAAGCCAAATGTAACACTCTTACGACTCAATACCTTCTAATAGCTTTACTATATCACTCAGAGGGAAAACCCAAGTACTCATAATGGCCTATAAAACATATGACCTAATTATTTTTCTTCTATTACTGTCACTTACTTCACTTTATACTAGACATACTGACCTTGTTTTCCTTAAATAAGCCAAGCATATTCCCCCCAATATCATAGTTAAAACCTTTACTTCTAATAGGTGTCCCCTACAGTCACATTATCAGAGAAGCCTTTCTTGAATATCATATATAGCAATTTCCCATATTGTTTTAGCTCCTTTAGTAAATGTCATTGCATTTATTACCACTTGACATGTATATTTATTTGTTTCTTGTCTTTCTTTTGTCTCTAAAATGTAAGCTTTGTGAGGGGAAGGGATAGTCTGCTTTGTTTACTTCTGTAGCTGCAAGATGCACAGGAATACCTAGATGGAGGAAGCTCCCAGGTTATATTTGTTGAATGAATGAAAGGAGATAAATGAAAACAAGTAGCAGTTCCAGTTCAGTCCACATCACTAAATTAATGAGCTACTAGGAGGAGAGGAAATTCTTCTAAATGGAATCTGGAACATGAGTGATTTGGGTAATCAATAGAAAACAGTGTGAGCAGAGCAGTTTCCTGCTCCCCACTGATGTATACTACAGTATACATCCTTTATTGTTTCTAGTCCTTTATTGTTTCTAGAATTGAGTTATAAGAATCACTCTGTTTTTCAGACACACATATACACTCACAAAATACACAATGTCAATGAGGTAAAAGAAATGAGAGACATGAAAAGCACAATTAATTTTGGCTTGAAAATGGATAAAATGGGACCAAATAAAGAGGATTTTATATAGTATATTGAAGAACTGCCTCAAAAATATAATTACAGTAAACATAGCAACATTTTGTTTCTTTATTCATTTATTTACTTATTCATATGTTATATATCAACAATGCAATGTTTCCAGTGATTTCACTTTTGAAAGTTTTTGATAAACTTTTTTACAAATATGCCCCTTATAATTCATCTAAATTAAAAATTGATCATTGCTACAAAGATATTAAGATGAAAACCCAGTGACTGATGGCAATTGAATGTACTGAAGAAACTATTATAACTTTCAAAAATTATAATTTAAAAATAAATCTTCTTTCATAATATCTCTACTTTCCCTACATCAAAATGTTGTACCAACTCATTGGATCATTATGAAAACTGGATTAAAATCCATCCATCTTTTTAATTACAATTCAGAAGTATTTCTCAAATCAAGCAAAATTTAATAAATCTTTACTGGACTTAATAAAAGAACAGAAGATTTATATATCTAATAAAAAATTCAATCAGCTCCAACAGTTTAATTTGTTTCCTTATGTCTTATCACCTGTTAGAAATCATTTTGTTTTTCAAAATACAAAGAATAAGAAATCACTTCTAAAATAATTTTTATAGAAAAAAAATAGATTTCTCAGCTATTCCGTATCTCTGGGTTAGAGAGAATGGCTTGCACAATCAAAAAGCATCAGGGGAAGACTTCGTGGCTGCTGAACTTCAAATAAATGTTGTGATTTTTAACAGTCTTTTCCTCATAAAACTCACAGAGGGTTTTCTCAAAGAGCTCCAGAGAATGAAGTAGTTAAAATCAAGCATTTCAAAATGGATCTAAAATTCATTTCTGTAGCTAAACTACAGAATTCACATCTTAGCTTCTTTTTGTTTTTAGTAGCAAGGAGGCTACTTTACTGATGAATATTTCATAGCATGTCAAATTATGTTGTAATCCTTCCTTTCTCAAGGAGAAATAAGTGTAGTTCTCATTTGAAAGCTCTTTTGAGTATTTATAGCTCATCAATTAAGAATTAAGACCAATTAAAAGAGAATCTTTTAGGTTAACCATTTGCTAATAATTGAAATATGCCTGCTCTGAATGTAAGCATTTGAAGATTTGAATAATAGGGATGGCCTTGTTTCATGAAGATAATATTAGATGGCAGTGGTAATATGAATCTCTCCCAACAAAGAATGCCCTTCTTTTGAGGACCAGAGAGGGGTTTTAAAAGCAATATGAGGCACAAAATAAATGAAAAGTCAGTACTGACATAACCTTTTTTAAGTCACATGGATGTGTACTCTAGCACTATTAAGAGCTTTACGAAATAACTACTGTAGCTCCATACTGGAAAATTTTTATTCTAGTCCCTTTTCCCATTTAACTAGTTATGTCACCTTAAGCAACCTATGTAACCTTTTGGGGCCTTGTTTTTCCTTTTTGTAAAATACCAAGAACTTTCACTAGGAAGATTTGTTCAGGTTTAAGAGTGTTATTTGTTTCAAAATTTTAATGTACATGATGTTTTCCTACTAGTCCTTAGTCTGTAAAATATCATATTAAATGTATCATGTGAACACTTTCCATATGTTCTAGTTCAGATTATCATAGGACAGTTGGCACTTGTCAAAATGTAAATATTTGCAACAGACCTTGTAATTCAGCAAAAGAGCAAATGGAACCTATGTACTTTATTTAATAAATTATTATTTTCACCCTATTTGTTAATATCTACATATTTATGATAATACCAAAATGACAAAAGAAAATCTAAGCAAACCTAAGTACCAGGATTTCAAAAGAAAAATCTAAAATAGTTGGACCATATGATACTTTCTGATACTGAGTTTCTTTTGAACTGAGGGTAGCTCAGTTTTATTAGGTAAGTTTTTTTTTTTTTTCACTCAGTAATAAAAGAATCTTGAGGGAATATATAATTTTCTTAAAATTCATATCTGGTCTTTTTTAAAGACAAATTTAAGTCAGAGTTTATATATCAACTTCACAATATCCACTCCTTGCCCTGTATCACATTCTATACAACCCATAAACAGGGCCCAACTGTAGAATAAAATTGCAATGTTCATATTTGTTTATATTAGTTGCACTAATAAAATCTTCTAACGTGTGTAAAAGCATTTCCATCACTATATCACTGTGCTCAGATCACCAGTAGTTGTAAAAAGTACAAGGAATAAACAAAACATATTATAGCAGAAGAAAAAATACACATTATATAAACTCATTTTAAGTTCCCACTATGATGGAAAATAAGTGCAGGTCAGAGAACCAGATGGCCAAACAGACTGAAAAGAATTTTAAGAAAAACATACCTCCTTGTATTAATGCATGTCTCGTTTTCAACCATTATAAAATTAACCTAACTTTATCCTTTGCAACATTAATCTTTCAATTAAGTATCTTTTCATGACCAAGTTTTTTCTTTGCTTTAAGTGTTCTGATATATTTAAGCAAACAAATTATATCATTATCTTTGTCCCATCCAGCAGGAGAAATTTTCTTCAGGTTTTTGTTTTTTTTTTTAAACAGAGGTGAACAACATAAAACCCTGCCCTTACAGAACATATATCCTAGATAGAGAAAAAATCAATATTAAACATGACCAAGATGTCCTTAATGTTTCCCTCATTTAGATAGGCCTTTTTCTGCCTCTAGGCCCCAGACTTATTTCTCATTCAAGCCGTTACAGAATCCAGATGGATTAACCACAGAGGTTCCTCTCCTACATTCTTAGGGCATTCACTTTAGAAAAATCCTTACTGTGAATTCTTTCTCTTCCCATTTGAGATACAAATCTTTTTTAACAGCTAAGGAGTTTTAAAACTGAAGAGGACTATTTTTCTTAAGGACCTGAGAATCATCATGATAATCATCAGGGAAAATAATACTCTTGTCTCCTAGTGTCCCTGATAGGGTGGGAGCCTACACTCAATGAACACTTTGCTCCAAGTTCTAAAACTACCTTCTGTCATGAAGATACAAGAAATTTTACTTATCCTTATTGTAAAGTAAATTAGCAAACACAAATAACCTATGATCCTTTCCACCCCAGCTCTTAAAGACTCAGGCCTTTGTTTCAACAGAATTCAAACAGCATCCTGGTCCCTCTCTCTGAATACAATGGCTTTGAGTTAAGTCTTTATTACCTATTTAAATTTTCCCAGTGCAAATTTTGTTCTGACAAAAACTAAGTGTGTACTATGGGTTGGAAAAGCATAAAGCAGGACCTAGCGTACTAGTGCTGTGAGGAATGCTGTGGGGAAAAGTATGCCTTTACATTTGTAAGTGCAGTAGTCAATATAAGCTTCAAGGAAAAGAGAAGATTTGAGTAAACTGTTGACAAAGACTTGTAGGTGAGGACCAATCCTTGTGGGAGGAGACTTCCAGACAGATGAAACAGTCAATTCAAGTCCTGAGGTATAGATGAGGAACTGTAGAATGTGATCATAGTGAAGTGTGGTCAGTGTAGTCAGAGTAAAATGACAGAGTGACAAGAGTGGAAGAATCCAATATGAAATCACAGAGGCCACATGGCTAATGATATAGGGCCTTGTGTATTATATTAAGGACTCTGCTTTTATCCCAAGATAGAGAAAAGGAGGAGCCACTGGAAGATTTTGATCTAGAGCAGGTAATGATCTGAATTGTGCTTTTAAAAGTCACTGCTCTACTGAAAATAGACATTCAGAGACAAGAGTTGAGGCAAAGGTACCATTTAGAAGCTTATTGCAATAATTTAGGAGAGAAGGAGAGACTCCTGAACCAGAGGAGACTGGAGGTGATGGAAAGAGTTGGATTCTGGATATATTTAGAATATAGTTTGAAGGCAGAGTCAATATCACTTCTTACCATTGGGTTATAAGAGTAAGACAGACGTCAAGGATAGATTGAAGTGTTGTTATATTTTGTTTTTGTATGTTTGGTTTGTTGGTTTTGGTGTTTTATTTCTGTGCATTCATCCCTGAAGCATTGAGTTTCCTTAACTGAGTTTGTCAGTTTGAGGAGAAGGTATAAAAGTTCAGTTTTGAACTTGTTATGTTAAAATATCTATTTGATTAACAATAATTGAGGACCCACAAGTAAATAGATAATAGAAGTATCAATTTCAAAATGTTAGCTATGAGAATCAACAGAGACTATAAATGAAAAGTTCTTAACCCTATGCATACGACATAATAAGATCATTATAAACGTTAATATAATATACATGTGCCCCTGTACATGTACAGTCACAACAATACCACCTTTCACTACTCTGAATGAAATTTGTAAATAATAAATCTACCTTTATGATTAAAAACATAAAGGTTCAGGGCATATACTTTAAAATATAATCATAATATATAATCTCATCATAGTGTTCTATCACAGTGCTAAATAAATTAAAAATAGATGGGCTATAAATAATGTAAGATATTTTACAGTAAAACTAATTAATTCAATTCAAAGCTATTTCTAGGTTTTATGTGTTGTGCCAATTTAAAAACACTGGTTCTAAGTGTTAACGCAAACTTAACATTTCTCTGTTAAATATTTTCAATAGGATTTAGTTTTTGCAGTAACTGTTACTGATGTATTTTTATAGTTGCTGATGCTGTAATACATAGAATAAAGAGTATGGTCCAAGTAAATATATTATCCAACAATTTTAAGAAAATGTCTTCATTCCATTTTATCCTTTATTCCATTTAAATCTTCCTCTTTATAACAAATTTCTTCCACAGTCCTGGAACTTCATAAAACTTATTCAAAAAATAAGAGTTATTGATTTGTAGTTATGACGGAATACTCGAAAATAGTGCTGGACAAAGACCGTTCTCTGATGTGGAGGATGTATAACATTGCTAGCTCCTCCCCACTAAATGCCAGTAGTAAGTACCTCACCTCCACAACTGCATCCACCAAAATGCCCTCACACATTTTCAAGATGCCCCCATTGTAACAATTCATATAGATGAACACAACAGAGGTCTTTTATCCTTGAATCAAGGGAGGAAATACAACTAGCCATATAAGTGATTGCCAGTTGAATATCTATTACTTCAACAAAATGTAGAAAAGAAGGCATATAGTTAAATACAGAATTCTTTACCTAAAGTTGGCAAAAATATTTCCCATTTTTCAGCTGGAAATGGTAATATATAGATGTATAATATAATTCATATAGAGTACATTGTACATCCAATATAGTACCTTTATTATTGGTAATATTACTGGACCACAATAGCAATGATGCAAACATAGTAGAAGGTAATATTCTTCAGTTGAGGGCAAAGAATACGGGATTAATGTTAGTTAATAGATCACTTGCTTTATGATAGATACTCTACTAGACATTTTGCGTATTTTATTAGTTGGGGCCCCATTATCTTTGAAACCTTGAAACCAAGGAGCTCGTCTCAATGGTAACAACTTTCACCATATCCTTAACTTAGAGAGTACAGCCACAGAGCTTTCCAAGAATGCTGGGGCATCCTTATTTCCTACTGCTAAATGGAAGGAAAAGTTTCTGGTTACCCACAGGGGATATGGTATGGGATAAATATGCAGAATGCAAATAATAATATTCACTTTTCCAGGGGCACCTGTGTGGCTCAGTTGTTAAGCATCTGCCTTTGGCTAAGGTCATGATCTCAGAGCCCAGGGATCAAGCCCCACAGCAGGCTCCCTGCTCTGCAGGGAACTTGCTTCTCCCTTTCCCACTCTCTCTGCTTGTATTCCCCTCTCTTGCTGCCTCTCTCTGTCAAATAAAAAAAATCTTAAAAAAAATAATATTCACTTCTCCATTCTCATTTTTTTAAGTCTTTGGATTATTCCCTCTTCTGCATGCCAGGGAAGTGTTGATATCTTAACCTGATTAATATTAGGCTCCTTTGACCCATGGTTTCTGTCCAACATTTAAGCAAACTGTTCAAACTAGTACATTAAATCCAAAATCTCTGTTCATGTGTCTTTAAATCTATAAATTGGATAAATCAGAGGTATATTCATTCTTGCTTGACCTAACATTTCCACATGTATTTTTCAGGATTCTGAATATAAAAAAATTAGTAAGTGGTACGATTCTTCTGGAGCATAAGATATTTCCCTCTAAGTCAAGCTTTGCACTTGTCCTTCTAAAATATGATCGGCTCCAACACTAATTATACCTCTAAAGGCAATGAGAGATAATGGGGATATAACTTGGGGAAAATAATCTTCTCCCTGCAAGGCAACTACTTTGGGTTTGGAGATTACCAGAATTCTGTTTTTCATTGGTAAGGAGCTCAGACACCAGAGAAAGAGATGTGAGCCATGAGATGCTCATTGTGAGACTGTGTCACACTCTTAGAAAGGAAGCATGGGCAAGGTCTCATTCTGATTAACAAAGGGGTAAAATGAAAGATAAGACTGCTGTATGCTGGCTGATGAAGTGATACTGACCAGGACTTAAAAACAGGAGGGAAGTGTCTTCCTTAGAAGAAGTGTCACATTTCCACTTTCTGGTCTCCTTTGTAGGCCTTCCATTAGTGAAGCATAATAGGCTTGGATGTGTTTGGCCTTCCTTTGACATGAAAGTTCTAGAAATGTCCCTTGCAGAGTTCTTGTCGCAGCATCACGAAGGATAGAATTAGTAAACTTGGAGCTGAAAGACAATAGGTTAATTACCAGTATTCATATATTAATTAACTTTACCAACACAATATGTTATTATGCTATTATGATCACAAATATTATGAATTCACAAATAAGGAAAATCAGGCAACAGAAAGTTAAGATAAGCACCTAAGTTATATAGATGATAAGTAGGGTGCTGAGATTTGATACCAAGCATCATATATTGGAATGGAAACACCAAAATAATGTTAAAATGCATATGATTTTTGGCTCATGATAGAAAAATAATTTGATCTGGTTAGATGATTCCTCCAAACCCTAGGTTTAATACAGGTTATAATTGCTTTAAATATATTATCCTGGCTGATAACCTGACATATACAGTTGGTCATGTATTTGGCATATATCTCTTACTAGTGCAGAGTAATACAGAAATTAATACATGTTAAAAATAAATTCAAAGATAGCTGAGTTAATAATATTTTAACAACATCAATTTCCTGGTTATGACAATGTGCTATGACTGTGGAAGATAATACACTCAGGAAGCCGGTTGAAGAGTACATGGGAACTTGTATTATTTTTGCAATTTCTTCTAAGTCCAAGATATAAAAGGTCATTTTTTAAAAATCCAATCCAAAATCCTAAATAGTGGTTAAAAATGGGTTCTCATGTTCTATGTTATAGAATGAGAGTACATTTAAATATGTATGTATAAATGAAAAATTATAACATTAAAATCATTGAATTACTAGGTTAAAATACAATAGTAGTTACCTTTGAACATTTAGTATTCAAAAGTCAATGCTAAGTTTATAAATCTTCTAACAATTCTGACAGTTATTGCTCCCCCCATTTCAGTGATAAGAAAACCGAGACTCAAAAAGCTTTCCTAGCTGAGAGTATGCAACTGCAAAATATCAAAGTGAAAGCCCATGCCATTTCCACTGTAAACTATTGGGTATGATGAAATTTTAGTATGTCTTGATTGAAGAGGTCATTTTGTCTAGCTCACCACTTAGTGACATTTTCAAATGTGCTCAATACCGTTTCACCCTGTTCATCTGAAAAACAGAAGTTAAATATTCCACAATATCCACCCTGATCCTTGTAATGATTTATGTGTTATACTTGACTTGCTGCAATTAATAGCTGGAATGAACCAAAAATGAACAATTGCTTAACAAATGTGGAACCTCAGGAGTTCTTGGGGCATGTATTTGTCGACTCTCCTCTCCCGTACCTCTAAATAAGTGAAACCTCTAGGAGAACTATATACCTTATGCTCAGTACTATAATTTCTGTGCTTAAGTATTTGTCCACATGTTCTCATAAAGAATGCCACCTTAACTGACCTGAAATTAATGACATTGTTAAACTTCCCATTTGACAAATTAACTATCAGTAGCATATTTGTGTTTGACAAATATACTGTATTGTCTCCCTTGTCTGTGTAGAAATACAGACTTATTTATAGGTTATTTAAAAAGCCATGTAATAACTTCATGTCAAAGAAAATTATTTAGATGTTAACACTGACTTTATGGTTTTGAATAATTTTTCAGGGGATTTGTTCGGTGACTAAAAGTTCATCTATTGAAACTAAATTCTATATAAATGTTTCTTTTCTTACAGTTTTATCACTGATGGTTGGCTTTCAAAGAACAAAGTAAATTCCATTTGGAAATTTATGGTTAATTACTCAAATTATGTTTCATTTCAAAATCACATAAAAGGAGTAGAATTCTCTGAGATTTTATAATCAGGAAATTTTAAAATACTCATGGTCGTATGCTCAGAAATGTGTTACACATACTCACTCATTACATCCATTGCATCATTGCAATGTTGGCTTGCTTTTCCATGTTTGATAATATGATAACTACTACACATCTATAATGGTTTTGCAGTTTCCAGGAGAGATTGACATATGATAGTACTAAGAGACTTAATGTTCCTTCAGAGATTCATAATTTGTACTTGTACAGCAATTCACAGTTAGAAACAAGGAAACCAAAGATTAGGAAAGATAAATAGTAAACATTATGCCAAAGAAAATAAACACTATGGGACTCTGGCTGTGTGTTTAAATATGAGCCATACTTGAGTTTATTCATATGTCAAAAACAAGTTAGAGAGGGGAGCGGTCAAGATGGCGGAGAAGTAGCAGCTGAGACGATATCAGGTAGCAGGAGATCAGCTAGATAGCTTATCAAACCATTGCGAACACCTACAAATCCAACGGGAGATCAAAGAGAGGAAGAACAGCAATTCTGGAAACAGAAAATCGGCCACTTTCTGGAAGGTAGGACTGGCGGAGAAGTGAATCAAAAGCGACGGGAGGATAGACCGTGGGGGAGGGGCCGGCTCCCGGCAAGCGGCGGAGCAATGGAGCACTAAATCGGGACTTTTAAAAGTCTGCTCCACTGAGGGACATCGCTCCAGAGGCTAAAGCGGGATGAAGCCCACACGGGGTCAGTGTGGCCCCAGGTCCCGCAGGGTCACAGAAGGATCGGGGGTGCCTGAGTGGCGCAGAGCTAGCAGGTATCGGAGCGGGAAGCCGGCTACAGAGATAGAGCCAAGGAGTGAGCTCTCAGCTCGGGATTACCTTGAACCGGTTGCAGGCTGGGTGAGCTCAGAGCACGGCCAGAGGCGAGGGAGACGGGAGTGATTGGGGATTTTCTCTGAGGAGTGGAGCCCCGAATCTCAGCTCTTCCAGGCTGGAGACAAGGAGGCCGCCATTTTCATTCCTGTCCTCCGGACTCTACGGAAAGCGCTCAGGGAACAAAAGCTCCCAGAAGCGAAACCGAGCGGATTACTTAGCCCGGCCCCTGGGAAGGGCAGTGCAGCTCTGCCTCGGGCAAAGACACTTGAGAATCACAACAACAGGTCCCTCCCCCAGAAGATCAAAAGAAATCCAGCCAAGACCAAGTTCACTTAACAAGGAGAACAGTGGAACTCCAGAGGAGGAGAAAGCAAAGCGCAGAATTCATGGCTTTCTCCCCATGATTCTTTAGTCTTGCAGTTAATTCAATTTTTTCTTTAAAGGGCATTTTCCTAGGGTCTTTGCCACCCTTTTAGTATTTTATTTGCTCCTTCATATAATCTTATCTGGAAAAAATGACAAGGCGGAAAAACTCACCACACAAAAAAAGAACAAGAGACAGTACCAAAGGCTAGGGACCTAATCAATACAGACATTGGGAATATGTCAGATCTAGAGTTCAGAATGACAATTCTCAAGGTTCTAGCCGGGCTTGAAAAAGGCATAGAAGATATTAGAGAAACCCTCTCTGGAGATATAAAAGCCCTTTCTGGAATAATAAAAGAACTAAAATCTAACCAAGTTGAAATAAAAAAAGCTATTAGTGAGGTGCAATAAAAAATGGAGGCTCTTACTGCTAGGATAAATGAGGCAGAAGAAAGAATTAGTGATATAGAAGACCAAATGACAGAGAATAAAGAAGCTGAGCAAAAGAGGGACAAACAGCTACTGGACCACGAGGGGAGAATTCGAGAG
>PISX010023259.1:9036-30224 GCA_004024625.1 Mellivora capensis
AAAAAAAAATAGAGTTTATGATTTGTACCTGAAAACATATATGAGCTTAAAAAACTGGCACAGAAAACTACTTTTCCCTGAACCAAGATGTCTTCTTTTCCAATGCCAAAGTTTAACAATTATTTTGATATGTAAAATGTTCATTTTTCTAAATATAAATAAGATACATCAGTCTTATTAAACTTAAATCTTGGAGTTATCAAACTTTGGGGAATTTATTTTACACAGAATTAAATCTAAGTGGCTATATTAATTCTGATAGAATATAAACTGGATTAAATTCTAAAAATTTAATACTGAATAAAAAATACATGGTATCTGTCCTCATACCTTGGTATCCCCATGGGCTAACATACAATTATTTCTTAGCTAGTCAGAAATACATATTTATTGGGGCACTTGCATTGCTCAGTCGGTTAAATATTTGCCTTTGGCTCAGGTCATAGTGCCACAGCCCTGGGATCAAGTCCCGCTTCGGGTGCCCTGCTCAGTGGGGAGCTTCTTTCTTCTCCCTCTTCCTCTGCTACTCCCTCTGCTTGATCTCTCTCTCTCTCTCAAATAAATAAATAAAATCTTAAAAAAAAGAAATACATACTTATTAACTTATTATCTGTATCATCTGATAGAATATAAGGTCTAGCAAAGAGCTTGCATACCGTATCCACAGTATCAGCCTGACGCACAAATAGGAGCTCAATAAAAGAATGCTGATTAAAAAGTGAAATACAGGTGGCCCTTGAAAAGCACAGCTTTGAACTATCCAGGTCCATTTACACGTGGATTTTTTTTATAAATACAGTGCAGTACTATATATGTATTTTTTCTTCCTCATGACTTTATTCTTAATAACATTTTCTTTTCTCTAGCTTACTTTATTTTAAGAATACAATACATAATACCTACAACATTAAAAAAAACTGTTAATCTACTGTTTATGTTCTCAGTAAGGCTTCGGTCAATAGAAGGCTATTAGTAGTTAAGTTCTGGGGGAATCAAAAAAGTTATACGCAGATTTCTGACTGCGTGGGGGGTTGGCCCCTTTAGCCCCCATGTTGTTCAAGGGTCAACTGTATATAGAAGCATATACTTAGGTCAAGTTTAGAAACTTTCAAGGGTTGGTAATTATACTCAGAGTCCAAAGTTTTGAACCAAAATTGGAGTGTCTATATGCCTCACTTGATTGGGAAGAAGACCTTAAGGCAGACCCTGTGTCTTGCTAACAGAATGCCTTCTGTTTAATAGAAGTTGACTAAGTGTTTGCTGAGCTAAGCTGAACAGTGATAAGGACCATCACTGCTTTCAGAAATCTTGTCTGAGAAAAGTGCTTCATCATCCTCTATTAACTTACCCTATATGCATCAGAATCCCTGCCCCAGATCCAGAGAATGGAATGGGCTACAGGAGAAGACTTGACCAAATCACTGATATCACTCTGATTTGCCTGAACATCAAAATTCACAGACATCATACTGGAAGTTGATGAATCCTCACCAAACTAGAAAATGAAAAGAAAAGTTGAATCAAACTAGAAGCAGAAAAGAAGTTGTGACTAAGATTCAATCCAACTCAAAACCTCAGTGAATACTCAAACCCAGGAGGAAATCTGAAAGTAGGTCAGTAATAAAGTAATCAGAGCTTTACATTTTCATAACTAGGATCCAACACTATTCTCTCAGAAAATGCATAGTTTAGCAACTTTCAATTAACTATTTTATTGGAGTATGAGAAAAATGGCATGGATTCTTCTTTTCTTTACTGTCCCTTTACTTCCCTTCTGTGATTTAGTCTCTTTTAGGTTTAAACATGAGCTTATTATCTAAGATGTTTGGCTCATTATTGCCCTCCCCTGTCTAGACTAAAATGATCGCTACTCTGTAGAATTAGTGTGCTGTGGGAGAAGCAAGGAACTTGAAAAAGGGCTCTCAGGAGTTTAATATAGCTATGATTTAGGCATTATAACCATTATACAATCAACTCCCAATATAAATACAGCCTTCCTCCAAACCAAGGTAAATCAATGCTTGATATTCTTAGGGGATACCCCAATTCCTGTTCATTTCTAAAACCTTGTTAGATAAGGGAATGGGACCAGGATGGGAGGGAGTAGAAAAAATGGATTCATTCACTATATAACAGAGATGCAACTTATGGATATATAATACTGAAGCTACACTAGTGCAGGGGAGTCTTCCAAATGGTCTGTCTTGAGACCATCATGATATCCAAAAGTCACCTTGGTTTCAGTCTGTGTCATTTGTAAATATTATTCTCTTTTTTCCCCTTAAAATAATGTTTGGATTTAAGACAGGGAGCTATAGGGGTACCTGGGTGACTTAGTCGGTTAAGCATACGCCTTTGGGTCAGGTCATGATCCCAAGGTCCTGGGATTGACCCCTGCATCGGGCTCCCTGCTCCATGGGGAGCCTGTTTCTTCCTCTCCCTCTGCTGCTCCCCCTGCTCGTGCTCTCTGGCTCTCTCTCACAAATAAAGAAATACAATCTTAAAAAAAAAAAAGACAGCTATAATATCAGCTGTGTAAGTCTGATCTCCCTTTGCTGTGTTTGAAAACTAAACATGGGATATTGCTAGGAACTAGTTGACAAAAATCATGGGAAGCATTTGGTCTTTATTACTAATTCTCCCCTAAACAGCCTCTTAATTTTTGCTTCTTTTTCTCAATGAGTTCTGGGTTTTTTCAGACTAAAGAGTACTAATTCTTCATCGTTTGTCCTCCTATAGAAGCTGTTCTGATCTATTAATTATCTTAACTGCTCATCTCTGGAAATTCCTGTATCTATGATTAAAGATATGATAGGTTTCAACAAGATATGATAAACTTCACTTGACTTCCAACATCCTTTTGGATGATATTTGGAACTCTGGTTGTGCTTACTATCTGCTATCAGTCTAATTAGATGCCCTCTGGTATCATTATAAATATGTATTATTTCTTCCCAACTAGTTAGCCTAGGATTGTATGTATATGACTTCATGCATATGTGTATGTGTGTGTATACACACATGTCTATGTATGGATATTCACAGAGAAAGAAAGAGAGAGAAAATACCCATGTCATGTAGCAATAGTGCTTAATAAAAATTTCCTGTTGATAATGATCATTTTGTTAATGTTTTTAGTTGAAGCAACATAACTGGACTGATGACTTGAGGAAAGAGTATGGCTACTCTTTCCCAAATTTTAAATTACCGGTCTAACTCTAGCAAGTTAAAAGGGAGATGAAGGCCTTGAGTTCAATACAGCCCAATCTAGCTCTCATGGTAAAGGAGAAAAGAAACAAAGACATATACAACTAGTCCTTGGGGGGACTGGAAATGTGATGCAAGAAGTAACTGAGTACTACCTACAAAATCCGACTTCATAAACATACTCAAAATCTTAAGTTAGTAACAAATTTGGGGATCAAATATATAAGGAATCAAGGGGGGATAAGCAATATTAAGCAGTATTACTCTCAGATATGCAAAGTTATAATAACTAGAAGACAACAAGAAAAAGACCTGAACATAGTCCACATTTTCAAAAATATCTCCACGATGGTAGCGCACAGGTTGGTCCCACTGGCAATGTAAACTATGCTGCTGGTTGACCAGACGGCATATCTGATGATTTCCTGGAATAAGAAAGGAAATTACAATTTTTGAGAAACATCAGCAATGCCAACATGGTTTCTTTGGTCTGAGTCATTTAGTTCCAGAGCCTGACAAAGTACTTACGTAGGGGGTACTATACACGGAAACACTCATTAATGGTTAGCTAAATTAGATCATTCTAAAGAAGCCTCAGTTTCTCTAACTATAAAAAGCAAAGGGGTTCCACTAAATCACCAAAATATCTTCTAGTAATTACATTCTGTGACAGTAAAATCTATCAAATACATTGTTTTAAGAGACTTTTGCCATCTCTCTGGAGACAATCTGCTTTATACACTTCATAATTCTGTTTCAAAATTATTTCAAGAGCTCTGGTTACATTGTAGTACAGAGCAAGCAGTAAATAACCCAAAGCACTGAACATAATCTTTATACTCAAAATAGCAAAGTACGTGGATTGTAAAATGGACTTTAAATGGTCACAGCTAAAGTTCAAAGACTTAAGAGACCTTCCATATCAACATTCTATTAATTTATTTTCTTCGGTGCCAGCTGTTAGATCTGTTCCCTTAGGGTTACGTCAGAAGTGAAGCATTCTGGATATAACCAAATCGCTGATATCCTGCCAACCCAAGTGTCCTTAGACAGTGGTTCTAACTTCTGGGTCATGGACTCTGAGAGATTTTAATAAAAGCTATATGCCTTCTTCCCAGAAAAAAAATTGTGCACATACATATTACAGCATGTAATTTCTGGGGAGGATTTCGGAACTCCCTGAAACTAATCCATTGACCTAGGTTAAGAGTTCCTGCTTCAGACAAATTCTAGCCTAAAATCTTACTTCTAAAATAAAATATTTGTTTTTAAGAGAGCAAGAAAAATAAGACGGCCTTATTGCCAGTGTTGGCTTGACAGTGGATGGTTTGTTTCAAGGGTATGTCTGCCTTGTGTTTACTCGGTATAAGGCCATGTTACTCACACATTGTGTTTTCAGACCAGCAACAATAGACATCAAATAGGAGCTTCCTAGAAATTCAGAATCTCAGGTCCTACCTCAGAAGAATCTGCATTTTAACAAGGTCTCCAAGAAATCGGCATGCATACTAAGTAAAAAAACTGCTGTTAAGACTTCTAGGATCTAAAAGATTTAATTTTTACTTTAAAATGTGAATTAAAAAAAAACTTGATGATGACTTGATTTTAAGACTGAGGGAAGTCATAAGCACGACTTTATACTGCTTTAGGGCTACACCAAAGTTATGAAAGTAGAACATGCTAGAAGTAAACTTCCTAAACTGTCTTTATTTGGAATCAATACTCACCTAACTGTGCCTCTTTTGCCATCTGTGTCTCATGGATGATATTTCTTAAGATTTGCTCCTCCTGAATCAGCTTATGTTTTTCTAGGATCTCCTGCTGTCTCAGGTAGTGGTCATGCTGTTTTTGATATTCTTTCAACTCATTCAGTGTTCGCTGGAGGGATCTTAACATTTTTTAACACCAGGAAAAAGTTATAGAGCTTTAAAACGGAATTTTTAGAACTCTCTAAAAAAAAATATTTATTTATTTATTTATTTGACAGACAGAGATCATGAGTAGACAGAGAGGCAGGCAGAGAGAGGGGGAAGCAGCTCCCTGCTGAGCAGAGAGCCTGATGCAGGGCTCGATCCCAGGACCCTAAGATCATGACCTGAGCTGAAGGCAGAGGCTTAACCCACTGAGCCACCCAGGCGCCCCTAAAACGGAATTTTTTAAAGTTTATTTATTTATTTATTTGTCAGAGAGAGAGAGAGAGAGAGAGCACAGGCAGAATGGCAGGCAGAAGCAAAGAGAGAAGTAGGCTCCCCGCTGAGCAAGGAGCCCGATGTGGGACTCAATCCCAGGATGCTGGGATCATGACCTGAGCTGAAGGCAGCCGCTCAACCAACTGAGCAACCCAGGCATCCCGCTAAAACTGAATTTTTAAACCCACATGCTGTATAGATTTTTTTCTGGTCCTCAGCAATAATTGCTAGTTTTTTCCTTTTAACATACAACCACTACACCACAAATTTAAAAATAATGGGGGCAAAATAAATCTTTTGTTTTATTAAAAGTTAGAGGCAAAACGATGGATGCAAAGTTCTTCCCTTACAAAGGGCTCTTTTGACATTAAATGGTGTGTTGGACTGTTCAGGTACCCAAAAGATATAGCAACACACTATAAATCTTGACATATTCAACAATTTTCTATTTCCTTCCACAAAGTCTGTGTTAGTTTTACTGACATTTAAAGCCACCTTTTCATCTTTTCTTTTGATTCTACATAAAGATAAGTTTAAGAGAAAGGGCCAACGGTACCTTGCTCTTAAACTCTAGCTCCTTGTGTTTGTGGATTTTTGGGGGAAAAAAAAAACAACAACACAGAAACCTGGCTTAGAAAGAAATATTCTGTACCACCTGGTATCAATAAATCCGCTGCCTGATTATATACAGTCACAGAATCATTTTTACCTACTACATCGTAACACATGGAGATTTATGAGCTGTACAGATTGTGTACGGGAGAACCAATTTGCTCAGCCAGGACAAGTTCTGATCAGGTGTAACAGTATAAACAAGTAAGAGGTCATTCCTTCCTTTTCACTACATTATACTTTAAAATGATTGGAAAATAAGCAAATACAATAGTTTAATGAATTCCAAATCTCAATTTAATTCTCTAATAATCAAAAGTTGCCTCAAAACATGGAGGCAAATTCCGCAAGAATAATTCATTTCAAGTTATGTGATGTTTCCTAACTGGCCCTACTATTTATGGAATCAAATACATTTTTATTAAGTATATTGCAAGGATCAAGTACAACAGCACTTCATCCCTGCACAATTTACAGAAATTGGATTGAAATATGAGCCAAATAATGTTTCTCAATGTCACTTAACTAACGTAACATTAGCCCAATCCTAGCATCTAATGGGGAGAAAGCATAACAGCACGTGCAAGTTGTTTTTCCAACAATGTATTCTGTGGAAACTAAAACATAACCGAATTTCTAATTATCTGGCAGCACCCCTACTCCATCATAAAAGTAAATGATGGTCAAAGTATAAAGACCTAAATGACAGAATTTACTGCAAACATTCTCTAGTTCCTGGAATTCATACTATTAGATTCCTCTATACAACCTCTGAGTTGTGCTAACCCACCCTGGATCTGAAGAAAAGGGACAGGACTAGCAGCAGTGAAGAAGTGTTTTTAATTCTAATGAACAAATTAACACGGGCATTACCCTACACAGGTCTAGCTTACGGTTCTAGAGTGCTACGGCTTCAGTAACATATTCTCTCCCAATTACCTATGTTGAGCTTCCAATTTCTGCTCGAGTTTTTGCTGACAAAGGACAGCATGCTTCCTCTTTATAGCTTGCTCAAAGCCAGGTTTGGCCTGCAAAGCATGGTCATAACAGAGCACTGAGTGGTTATACTCCCCCAGCATCTGAAGAGACAAAAAAAACACACACACACATATACACACACAGGAGGAAAACGTTAGTCACGGCGTGGCTGGACCTGCCCAAACCCCCTAACGACTTACGAGATCACTTACATCTCACTCTACAGCAAACGTTATTTCTAATAATTTTGTTTTATTTATTTATTCATTTGAGAGAGACAGAGAGACAGAGCACTAGCTGGGGGAGGGGCAGGGGAGAGGGAGAGGGAGCAGCAGACTCCCCACTAAGGTGGGAGCCCAAGGTGGGGCTCGATCCCAGGTCCTGGAGATCATGACCTGAGCCGAAGCAGACGCTTAACCATCTGAGCCACCCAGGTGCCCCTGGTGAACCACTATTTTTGATCAGTGACCAAATCCACAACATAAGATATGCTTTAAGATTGCTTAACTAGAAAGTAGTGCTATCTTCAGAGGTGTACTCTGCAGGAATTTAAGACTCCTATCAATTTAATTATTTTTCTTTTTTGTCAAGAGGCTAGGACCATTAGGATACATTATTATGTTGAGGTATTTTCCCCCTAATTTCTTCATTTCCATTCCCTTTTCCTCGATCAGACCAAAAGAGGAAGGGGAAAAAAGGTAATTTTTTAGTTGAAAATAAATTTTTTTTTTAAAGAAAAGAAAATAGCAACTGATTTGGCTCATGAAAACACAAAGTTGTATTTACTGCATATATATTTCCCAAAGTGTAATAGCTGGTGAAGAAGTCACTGTCATCCAGGGCTGCGTGGACCACCACAGCAGCATCTGCAGAGAAGTGTGCTCTGTGCAGCACATTTGCCAAGTTGACCAGGGCAATGTCTTTATTGTGCCTACAAGAGAAGGAGAGGTGCAATTCGGTGTTAGGAGAGACGTGTGTGCTCCGTGACTCCGTGTAACTATTTGACAAGAGAACATTACATTCGAAGTTATTGAACTTAGAAAAATAACTTTGAGTGTTATGATAGCAAAAATAATTGAAGAAAATCATACTGTTCCATTTTTATATAACTGATGGTGCTTATTCAATCTGACAGCTATGAATTTTGCCATAGAAATAAGGTTGGGCAGATACTTTATGGCTGTAAAATGTATTTAGGGCTCATTATTTGCTTTGAGAAAAATTTAATTTATGCTAATTCCTCCAGGCAAGGTCCTTATAGTCAAGTTTCAAGTGAACCAGAGGGCATCTACATTATATATTTTTCCCTTAATGAAAATCAGAAAGATATTATGCTATTAACACCGTGAACTCTTTGACATCTGTCATTTTTTTGTGATGGGACTCAATTCTTTGAACAGGTACAGAGGAGAGTGTTAAGTACAACGCAATGCTTCTTCGTATTGTTTTCTTACATGCTGCTTCTTTACCAGTCTTGATTTATATGGAGAGTCAGGAAGTCCAGAAAGGGAGAAAACTTACCTGGAAGAGAAGTGAAGTGCTCGCATGGCACATTCCACTACTTGATACGGCTCATTCTTTATTCTCCAATAAAATGAAGCCATGTTATACAGTACCCATGAGGAAGAATTCTAGAGATTAAACAAATAAGAGAACAATCCAACACAACTCATCACACTTTTTTCGAGTCAGAATGTTCAAAATGAGCACCTTCACTATTCTGTCTCTTCTGAAATTTAAGCTGAAGAACGAGACATTACACCAATGAATAAGCAGGGGACAAAGTACCAAGAAACTACATCTGTCAAAGGAGCCTCCTGATCACCAGCGGAGCAAGTACGTGCCTTAGGTGTCATCTCCATGGAGAGACCACTCAAATTCAAGCTCTTGCTCCAAAAGGGAAATTAAGCCGAAAAGCCCACCAAGTGACCCAAACTTGTTGATTCCTATTTTCAGGACTTTAGAAGTTAGGACCTAACCTACTTAGAAATGCCAGTTGTTCCAACGTGAAATTCCTGAAGTTAACAAAGTTTCCTATTTATTTAAATATCTGAATGAAGGTACCTACGTAAGCAAAAGGCAGGCTTATCCTTTTGTAAACGATGAATTTTTATTTGTTCTTCTTTCATCTGTGTTCACAATCCAAACCTTCACTGCTAAAAATTATGTCTTTAGTACAGAGTAGTAAGTGTATTATTTAGTGAAGTTAAACAGAAATTGAGATAGGTTTGCTTCTTCCGTGGCTTGGATTCATAACATATACTAATTTCAACCACACAGAGGTCTAAACACTGAACTGGACCATGACAAAAACTCAATGTAAATAGTTTAAGCCCGTGTAGAGAAATTTCAAATTTGGCATGGCAAAAAGAAGTCATATGAAGTTTAAAAAAAAGTTATAAAATTAAAGATAAACTGGGAAAAGTATATATGACACCCACTGTTTATTATCTTTAATACATAAAGAGCTCTAAAAAGAAAGAAAAGAATACAAGACAAAATACAAGAGAATATGGGTCAAAAACATGAACAGACAAATCCAAAAGTTCAAAACAATGGCCAATTAGCAGAAAAATGATGTAAACATTAACGAAGTATATGAAGAAAAAAGATACAAATTTTCCTTTTATAAATTCGCAAAGATTAAAAAGAATGCCAACACTCACTGTGAGCTATACTATGAGTTGTGAGTATATTAACTTCAGATATTAACTGTAGAAATGTTAGGTGAATGCAACATTTCTGGGGGACAGTTTGCAACATTATGTAAAAAGCCTTAAAATATGATTACACTTTGATGCCCATAATTCCACTATTAAAATTTTAGGGGCACCTGGGTGGCTCAGTGAGTTAAGTGCCCAACTCTTGATTTGGCTCAGGTCATGATCTCAGGGAAATGAGATCAAGCCCTACCTCAGGCTCAGAGCGCAGAGCCTGCTTAAAGAATCTCACAATCCCTCTCTCTGTTCACCACCTGCCTACCGCCCCTGTGTTCTCGCTCTTAAAAAAAAAAAAATTATCTTATGAGAGTAACTGTTTTAACTATAAAGATGTGTAAAAATAAAATACAAAAGATTACATTGTAAGATAGTAATGATCTCTAAGTATTTTTTTTTTAATTTTCTCTTTTATAGATTTTTTTATGTAGTCTGAATTTTTTCCACAAGGACAAACTGTTTTCTTCAAAAAGAGTTATTTTTAATATTAAAACTAAGTATAATTCTGCATTAATCAGCTTTAAGTATTCCCTCTTCAAGGAATGTATAGAATTTGCAAGTGATGCAAATAAGGGTACAACACTTGTGTATGTTGTTAAGGGATATGTGCCACATTCTTTCAGATCTGACTTAAGACTTAGGTTTCAGTCTGTTTTGACAGCCCTTTGAGAAAGTTTTTTTTCAAATTAACAAATGCTTTGATTTTTATCTCTTACATTCAGACTTTACTTTGTGAATTGGGACCAAAAAATCGATTACAAATTCTATAGGAATAAGTGAAAACACCATGATAAGTAGAATATGATGGTCTATATATGTATGTGTGTGTGTGTGTGTGTGTGTATGTGTATATATATATATATATATGAAGTATATATTAGAATATATTAGAAGAGAAATCACAATTATTAGAAGTAAGAGAAAAACACATCTTTAAAGGAGAAATTTTTCTGTAAGATTTCTCATAAAATTTCACTGTCAATACTTTCTCCTTCTCTTGGACACCTTTTCCCTTGGCTTTTAGGAGACCGCCTTCTTCTGGATACTCTTTTGGATCTCTTGCTGAACTCTCCCCCTATGCTTGACAGCTAACTGTGGGAGGACCAGGGACTCAGAGTGGCCTCTTCTCAAACTTCCCTCTCCTCTAGATGAGCTCATCCAGTCCCATGGCTACAAACACTCCCTACTTAATTATCCTTTATCTATCTATCCAGCTCTGAACCCTCCTGGAGCTCAAGTCTCTTTAAGGTATATATATATTTTTAAGATTTTATTTATTTATTTGACAGACAGAGATCACAAGTAGGCAGAGAGGCAGGCGGGGGTGGGGGGGAGAAGCAGGCTCCCTGCAGAGCAGAGAGCCCCAGGCAGGGCTCGATCCCAGGACCCTGGGATCATGACCTGAGCCGAAGGCAGAGGCTTTAACCCACTGAGCCACCTAGGCGCCCCAGGTATTTCAAAATTTAATGTGACCAAAGCAGACTCTATCTTCTCTTCCTCTACCCCAACACTGTTCTTTCTCTTCAAGTTGTTCATGACAAGACTTCAGGAATTATTCTCAATTCCTCTTTTCCCTTCATTCCCCACATCTAACTCATCAGCTTCTAAACTTCTAAACATTTCCTGAAATAGTTTAAGTCCCTCCACTTCCAATACTAACCATTCTAGTCCAAGCTATGTCATCTCTCTCCTGAATTACTGCCCACAGCCTTAGAACTAGTCTCTCTGTTTTCAGTTTGGGTTCCTTCAGTCATTTTTCCAACTAAGTTTAAGAGTATATTTTTAAAAATATTAATTGAATTATGTCATTCCTCCGCTCTAGCCTCCCAGCACTCAGGTCTCAGCACACAGAGTCCTTACTCTAGATTTCAGAGGCCTGCTTAGTCTGGCCCTGGTCTACATCTCTGGCTCCTTTCCTCTCCTTTCCTCACTAGGCTCCAACCTTACGGACCTTCACCTGTTAAAGACTGAATCTTGGCGTCTCTCCCTGTCCCCCAACCCTGTCAATTTATATGAGGAAGCCCTAACCCTCAGTGTGACTGTACATGAAGACAGGGCCTAGGAAGAGGTGCTAAAGGTTAAATGAGATCCTAAGAGTAGGGCCCTAATCCAATAAGGCCAGTTCCTTCATAAGAAGAGGAAAACATACCAGATCTCTCCCCCCACACATACACAGAAGGGGACACGTGAGGACACAGGCAGGAAGAAAGTCCTCAGCAGGAATGAATCAGCCATCACCTTATCCTGGACTTCCCAACGTTCACAACTCTGAGAAATAAGTTTCTGTTGTTTAAGCCACCCAGTCTGTGGTATTTTATGATGGCAGCCTGAGCAGACTACTACACTACTGAGCTCATCAAGTTTTCAGAGCCTTTGCCTTGGCTTAGAATGCTCTTCCCTGACTGCTGACTTTTGGTTCCTTCTTGTCATTCAGGTATTAGCTTAAACTTCACCTTTAGAGAGAGGATGACCCTAACTGTTCAATCTAAAGTAGCCACACAATTACCCTCTACCTTAATTTTCTATAGAGAACTTACCACTATGATCTACTTTCAACTAACCATCCTCTGAAGGTATTTTAAATCCTAGGCCACTTTTCCTAGGTAGTTTTTATTACTCATCAAGTTCTGGGGATGCAATGTTTTACATTACCTTCAGAAAAACAAGATGAAGACAATAACTTGGCTATAAAATCATCAAAAATATATATGCCATATTTGAATAAACATATAAATATATAATAAACTCTATATAAATGTTGCCTGTTCACATTTTACCTAGTACCATTATAATACTGCTTAAAAACTAGCCTCCATTTTGGGGCACCTGGGTGGCTCAGTCGATTAAGCATTCTGCTCTTGGTTTTGGCTCCAGTTGTGATCTTGGGATCATGGGATTGAGCCCTGTGTGAGGTTCCACACTGGGTGTGGAGCCTGCTTCAGATTCTCTTTCTCTCTCTCTTCCTCTGCCCGTTGCCCTGGCTCTCCTGTGCTTGCTCTCTCTCGTTTTAAAAAAATTTATTTATTTATTTATTTATTGGGGCTGGGGGTAGAGAGAGAGAGAGAGAGAGAGAGAGAGAGAGAGGGAGTGAGCCCACAAGTCGGCAGAGTGGCAGGCAGAGGCAGAGAGAGAAGCAGGCTCCCCACTGAGCAAGGAACCCGATGCGGGACTTGATCCCTGGGCCGAAGGCAGCGGCTTAATTGACTGAGCCACCCCAGTGTCCCTCACTTACTCTTTTTTGAATAAATAAATGAATATTTTTTTTTAAAAGGAAAGAAAGAAAGGGAGAGAGGGATGGAGGGAGGGAAGAAACTAGCCTACATTTTATGATAATCTGCTTTCTAAATTCCCACACGTCATGTTTTTAAAAGTAGATGGTACCTTAAAAGAAAATTATCAGAAGACTTTATTGTTGGTAGTGATTGTTTTCTTGTCCAAAGAACAGTGATAATCTATGTACTGGGTAAATATTTCAAGGACACTAATGTTAAATTTTCTTTCACGTTCAAAATATATAATCTAGCCTATAAGCCCTATTGCTTATGTTGGCTTATAATTCGCTTTTTCATGAATTAGTTTAAATAAAACTTTTGGCATCCCTTCCTGGTAGAGGGCACTAGACTACCAATGTTTCTCCCTAGCTTTGAACCATACAGTTTATATTAATGTAACCATATTTAAAATCACTCTCTAGGGACGCCTGGGTGGCTCAGTTGGTTAAGCGACTGCCTTCGGCTCAGGTCGTGGTCCCAGAGTCCTGGGATCGAGTCCCAGGGCTCCTTGCTCGGCAGGGAGCCTGCTTCTCCCTCTGCCTCTAAATGCCGCTCTGTCTGCCTGTGCTCGCTCGCTCTCTCTCCCTCTCTCTGACAAATAAATAAATTAAAAAAAAAAGATTTAAAATCACTCTCTAGACAAAAATAATCTAGGCAGATTATTTTCTGAGAAAAAAAGATCGTCTGCACACAGAGTCTCTGGCCCTTTCAATCACTGATGACTTACCTTCTGCAGCCCTTCATGAATGAGGTGACCTATGTCATCTATACTTCTTCCTAGTCGTTTAGATAAATATGTGAAGATTGGATCTTCTTTAGGTAATAAAGGTGCAGAAAGATTAACTCTCTCTTGTACACCCTGAAGAGAAGAAAAAAAATGAAAAAAACAAAACAGAACAAAACCCACACACCCAGAAAAAGGAGATAAGACGAAAGCTCACAAGTAACTCAGTATCTTATAGCACTTATTTTAAAGGAGTTTTAAGAAATAGGAGATGTTTGTAAAATTATAAAGCTGTTTGGAAGGGGAGAAGAAAGAAAAAATATTTATAAGCAGGAGACTAAATTACAGAAAAAAATGTAAAAAAAAAAAATCCCAAATCTCTCTACTTACTCGCAGATGTTGAAAAGCATGTATACTATATGGAAGTTCTAAAATTTTGGTACAATCAGGTTGCTCAGGGTCTGGAGGGACAGGAGATTCTGTGTCTATATAATCTTCAGGGCTAAAATCAAGAAGCCAGGAGCAATAAATGAATGAAAGGTGAAAAAATGTCTAATTTTTCCCTGACTGAAACATACTCTCCTAGCATCTCATCTTTACAACCAGTATTAGTCCACAACCTTTCTCATACAGCAACTGTTGGGAGGCAGTATTTTAGGAGTTTAACTTAAAGGAGATAAATCAAAAGAGAGAAAATAGCAGGTAGACCAAAGAATGTCAGGATTATGAAATTTTTAAAAGCTTTTCAATATTCTTCCCAGAAATGTTAAACCAATTTACACTTCTGCTGACAGCCTCTCCACATTTTTACCAGTTACTGATTTTTAAATATTTTTTTCCAATTTGAGAGGTGAAAACTATCTAAATGGTTTATTTTGCACTTACTTGATCATTACTGAGACAGATTTTCCACGTTTGTTGGCCATTTGTATTTCTTTTCCTATAAATTGTTCAATCTTCTGTGGTATTAAGTATTTTTAATTGGTATTAAAAGTTCTACATGTATTTTAAACTTTCAAATTTCAATAAACTCATCTGTGACTGAAGCTTATCCACATTGATAAGTAATTTCTTACCGATTTGAGAAAGGTCTATTCAGGAAAACATTAATTTTATTTCTGGAAAGAGAATTTCTTTACCTGATGTCTTTGCTTTCCAAAGTTATATATGTGCCATCATACAGATCCAGGTCCCCTAAGGGCACCTTGGCTTTGATGCAGTCTGGATCCTCTTTATTATGTCTCTGTTCCAGTCCAGTATCTCTGTCCTCATTCTCTTCGATATGAATTTTTTGAGCAACTAATTGCTTCTGTTGAGAAGACAATGAGAACACAATGGATTTTTCTAATATTTCAGTCTAGACAACGCATAAAAGAAAGGAGAATTTAATGTGTTGAAGTCAGAAAAATCCTCTATGAAGGAAGAAAATAAGGATTCTGAACACAGCAGTCTCCCCTTACCTGTAGGGGTATATTCTAAGACTCCCAGTGGAGACCCAAAACCATAGATAGTACCAAACCCTATATATACTGTATTTTTTTGCTATACATATATATCTATAATGAAGTTTAATTTATAAATTAAGCACAGTAAGAGATTAACAACAATAACTAATAATAAAATAGAACAATTACAACGTTATACTGTAATAAAAGTTAGGTGATGTGGTCTTTCTCTCAAAACATCTTATTGTATTGTACTCATCCTTCTTGGGATAATATGAGATAATAAAACACACATATGATAAGATGAAATAAGGTGAATGACGTAGGCATTGTGACACAGTGTTAGACTATTACTGACCTTCTGAGGATAGGTCAGAAGAAGGATGATCTGCTTCTGGACCAAGGCTGACCCATGGGTAATTGAAACCACAGAACACAAAACTGTGGATAAGGGGGAATTAATTCACCGATATAAATAAGCTTCTCTAAACAGGTGTCCATATATAGAAAGGAATATTATATGACATTTATAATAATGGCAGCTGAAAACCTTCATAATAGGATCTCTGACTACCTATAAAGCTGCATCTATCAATTTAACTTCCCTGGAACAAAATGGCTCAGAAATAAAACTACTTTGAATTGTCCATACATCGTATTTCAGTCCTTCAAGACATCCAGCATGTTGATAATGTGGACTGGATTAATTTCCCCTAATGCCCTGTACTCCGTGTGAACTCCTGCTACTCACAATTTTTTTTCAAACATACAGAATTATTACATAAAAACCTATGTTTCCACCTCCCACATCTACCATATGATAACATTTGCCATACTCATTTCAGATTTTTTAAAAAGGAAAAATAAGGTAGTTGAAACCATTCTTTACTGCCTTCAAAATCCCTCTCTCCCTTCCCGAAGTCACCACTGTGCTGAATTTGTTTGATGTATCATTTCTGTGTGTATCTTTATAAAATATTACTATATTACACTTATTCTCTTAAAATATTATGCATATATATCGATATATATGTCCCAAATCAACATCTAGCATTGCTTTCCACCTTTAAAACCTTTATGTTAACAGGATCATCCCCTATCATTCTACAACTTATTTTTTAACTTTATGTTTTTAGGATTTATCTACAGTGATCAGTATAGCTCTAAATTTTTCATTTTAACAAACATAAAAATGTTTTTATCTACTTTTCTGTAAACCTTTAGGTTGCTTCTTTATCTTTTTGCTACTAAAAATGCTGTGATATTCTTATAAAAGCCTCCTGGTGCACATGTGTAAAAGACCCAGAAGGGGTAAAAATACGGGACGCAGAGGTCATATGGGATCCACATTTTCTGATTTAGATACTATCTGCCTTTCAAAGTTGGTATAACCACCAGAATTCTACCAACAGATAATGGTAATACCTACATCCCCACAAACTTACCAATATCACATTTTTTAAAAATTTTTATTTTTTTTTTTTTAAATATTTTATTTATTTGTCAGAGAGAGAGAGAGAGCGAGCGAGCACAGGCAGACAGAGTGGCAGGCAGAGGCAGAGGGAGAAGCAGGCTCCCCGCCGAGCAAGGAGCCCGATGTGGGACTCGATCCCAGGACGCTGGGATCACGACCTGAGCCGAAGGCAGCCGCTTAACCAACTGAGCCACCCAGGCGTCCCCAATATCACATTTTAAATTCATGTCAATTTGATGGGCATTAAATGTTATGATTATTGGGGTAGACTGTATTATTCTTAATGACTCTGCTGCAACTCCTTACAAAGGAGCCTACACATCACTGTTCTGCTGAACTCAGATGTGGCCAGTATGACTCACCTTGACACATATAACATGAGATGTGCCATGGAATCCTCTGAAGAGAAACATGTTTAGAACCAGTGTATGCTTTACTATGTTTTCTTTTTTTTTTTTTAAAGATTATTTATTTATTTATTTGACAGAGAGAGAGAGAGAGAGTGAGCGAGATCACAAGTAGGCAGAGAGGCAGGCAGAAAGAGAGAGGAATGAGGCTCCCTGCCGAGCAGAGAGCCCAATGTAGGGCTCGATCCCAGGACCCTGAGATCATGACCTGAGCCAAAGGTAAAGGCTTAACCCACTGAGCCACCCACGCGCCCCTATTATGTTCTTTCTCTTCCTTCCAGTACTGAGAATGGCAATATGCCAGATAGCAGCTGTGCTGTCAGCCTGGGTTCTGGCATTTGGAACAGAGTGACATTTAATACGACCTCATCGTTTTAAGCCATGAAAATTATTGGGATGTTACTAAATGATCTGTTTCTACTTACTCCTTCCCTCCCAACTCTTCCTGTAGGTAGGTTGTACTATATATTGCCCTATGACTTCAGGCTTGTCCATGTGACTTGATCTGGATGATGGAATGTGAGTAGAAATGATGTCACTTCTAAGTAGAAACTTTAAACAGGCTCGTATGTTTGGTTACTCTTCCTTGAACCTCTAGCTTCCTCCATGAAATAGCACTGAGGTTTTTGGGACTATCTGTTGCCAACGCAAAAGCTGTCATATACTGCAAAATGGAGCCTATCTTAACTAATGCAATCATTAATGTGATTGAACATATTTTCATATGTTTGTATTTTATAACTTGACTTTCCAAGTCTGCCTATTTTTCTCCAGCTTTTTTACACTGATTTGCAGAAATTTAGAAGAGTGATTTTGTAAACTCAGTATTTATCAGTCATATGTACTGCAAATATCTTCTCCCAGTTTACAGCTTATGTTTTAATTTTGTTCATGGTGTTACTTGCTAAAGAGAAGCTTTTAGTCTTAAGATGGTCAAAACTATTAGCTGTTTTCTTAATTGTGATTTCTATGTCATTTAAGGAATCCTTCCTACCCTAATGTCATAAATAAAATATTTACTGATGAAAAACCTAACAAAGTAAAAAGGGAAGGCAAGCACTAGCATAACAGAAATGTAATCTATAGTTTTAATCCCTGTAATTTATTTGTTAAACATGTTGGGTCGTTTGTTCTGCCACTCTACAAGATTTTGCTGACTGCATCTCCTTGGTTCATTTAACATGTCCCTTTCTTTGTCCTCTGTATTTCCTGAATATTGACAGCAGGATCCAAGGGTTCTTAACTCTTTTGTGTCACAGACTTCTTTGGCAGTTTGATGAAAGCTGTAGATCCCTTTCTCAGAGTCATCTTTTAAATACATAAAATAAAATATATAGAATGAGAAAGGAAACCAATTATACCGAAAAGTGACACTGGAAAATAAGGTAGTGGATTAGATTCACATTTCTTTTGGCAAAACTACTTGTTAGGTAGCAATACTCTTAAGATATTAGTATGTTTGCCCATAAATTTTCCAACAGGATTTTAATTTATCCAGTTAGTTCTACCTTCTCTTAAAACATGACAGAAGAGTCTAAGAGCTTTAACTAATCACTGAACAGGCTTCAACCCAACTATGTATTATTTTTACCTAGCTTTACCTTTCAAAGGGCAAAAAAATAAATAATTAAATAAGTTTAGCAACTTCTTCATCAGTATTTGTACTCATCATTATACATCCTTTGCATATCTACTAGGTTTATTTTTCTTCTTGTAGAAGTACGTCTTTGACTTTTTAAAAAAGTGAGTCTGTGGTAAGTAAACTCTGTCAGAAAACATCTTTGCTTTGCCCTCACTCTTGAATGATGGCTTAAAAGAACATAAAATTCTAGTTTGAATGATTTTCCCTAAGCACTGTAAGGCTATTCCTCCACTGTCTTCTGGCACTTTAAGAAGTCCATCTCACTGTCACTACTTTGTAGATAAATGGTATTATTTAGTTTCATGGCTTTAAGTATGTATTTCAATGACGAACAAATTTATATCTCCAGCCTGTTCCTTTACCCCACAGTCCCTACTATCTTAACCAAAAACGGATGGAGTCAACATTTTTCATTTTCACTGACATGGTAAATGCCATCTTCCCCCTTCATATAGTCTCATTTACCGCCTCTTAACAAGAGAATGGCAATAAACATATACAATGTGTATATCCATCTGAAAATAAAAACTACTTTCTGCACCACTGCATTTTTGGAACACTTTTTAAATAAAAACAGATAGAGATTCCAAGCACGAGGCTGTATAAATATACCTATTGTCTTATTCCTACTTTTTCAAATAACAATATTGTCTGTTATTAAGCAAAATCAGTTTATGGAAATCAATGATAGAAACAAAAAGGTTAGACTTTATTAGTACTAATAGATTTCAAAGTTTTCAAAGTGCAAGGTGATTAATCCTTTCACCTCATCATAAAAACACACAATAACAAGACTCTACTTGGGAATTAATAAAAAATACATTTTTATAAGTAATGAAATCATTCTTTCTTTTTGTATTTTACCCAAACTCTCCTTTCAAGCGTATGCAGAGAGATCATTCCTTTTCATACTTGATGGAAAAACTTACACATGGAATCCCTGGTCAATGATATATTAGTCAAGAATTGGGCAAAACTCGGGTTAGTCTGTTTCTCTTACTATCACTCAAATGTCGTTCTAATTAGATGTTACTTTAAAAAATGTGATTAGAAGTATATATGAAACTGAGAATAACTGGGCTTAAGAAATAATACACTTTCATTTTTCTTTGATTACAGGAGCTCCTGTGAAATGCAACATTTCAATTGCATATCACATTTCCACTGCCTCACCTCCAATTCTTTGAGGTAGTTAACTGTTGTTTCTTGTCTCATTAATATGACTAAGTCATGGGGATGCTTCAAGTTCATTGGTGAATCCACCTGTAAGCAAGCAAGCAATAAACAAAGCTCAGACTTCATCAACATTTGTTTGAATTCATAAAGTTTCCCTTAATATGCTTTAAATTACTGTTCAACCACCATTACAACCAGAATTAGGTGCTCAGTAAAACTCAAGGTGTATTTCAAAAGTGATTGCACATAAATTTCAGCAAAGAGAATTACATGTTCAATAGCCTCCGCCTGAATTCCAACATTAAAGAGTAAGCTTTTGAGGTGAATATTCTAACTTGGGTCAGTCATATAAGAAATATTCAAGAGGAGAAGTATTTGGCAACAAATAAAAAAGTAAATTCCTTAAAAAGATAATTCACACCTGTAATAATAAAAAAGGAATTGTCTTGTCTTGCAGAACATTTCATATCTGAACAGGTTTGGAGTGATAAAAGGAAAATTCTAAAAGCATCTATTTTTGAAGGCGATTTGTAGAAGCCATAAATCAAAGTCAATATAAAATAATCTTGAGATTTATTATTTACAACTCATTTTCTCTGGATCATAAATGGGTGACTATGTGGTTGAAGATGTAGTAAAAATGAACCCTCATACGCTAGTAGCAGACTTATAAATTTGTTCTTTTTGTCTGGAGGGTCATTTGACAACATGTATCAAAATGTTAAAAGTGCATCCCTTCTGATCTGGCAATATTAACTCTAGGCAACTATTCTTAAACAGGCAAAAATAAACACAAGGATGCTTACTACAACATTTTAAACTGCAAAAAAAATTAGACACAACCTAAGTCCATCAATAAAGGAATAGGGAGGGGCGCTTGGGTGGCTCAGTTGGTTAAGTGTCCGACTCTTATTCTCAGCTCAGAGTCACAGTCTCAGGGTCATAAGTTTAAGACCTGCATTGGGCTCTACACTGGGCATGGAACCTACTTAAAAACAAAAAAATAAGGGAATAGGGAAATCCACTGTCTAAAATGGGATACAGAAGACTAGACCTACTGTCATGGAAGGATATTCACAATGCACAATTTAACTAAAAGAATAATAAGTATACTATGATATATTTGAGAAATTACATATGTATACTTAAAGATGTATACATGTCTCTATATGCACAAAGCTAAGTAACTTTACAGTGGTTCCTTTGGGGAAGTGGGATCAAGAAGAGAGGCACACTCATATCTATATACTTGTGTTATTTTTAAACTGTATATAATGAAGACATAATACATTTATAATAAAAAAAACACAGGTGCACACACACACACACACACACACACACACAC
>PISX010023260.1:0-30110 GCA_004024625.1 Mellivora capensis
GTACGTAGATCGTCCCAGACTTGAATAATAAATATATAACAATATAAAAGGCTAATGTGATTTTTTTTTAATTAAAAGGGGAACACTGTAATATTATAGTTAAGAGCTGAAAAGTCTCTCAGTCCACTTTATCTTGTAAAGACACTGTGGAAACAAATGAGGTAATAACCTTAAAATGTCTAAATTGTATATATTATACATAAAGATAAAAAGATGTATGAATGAGTATAGCTCTAGATTTAGATACCTAAAACTCTGCTCAACTGCATCCAGACCAACAGAAACAAACAAGAATATATTTCAAAGTAGGTTGGGAAAAGAAATTTCATAATCTACTTTTAAAAATCCATCCTAGGGGGCAGATGCCTCAGGTGTGTACCTCACGTGGTTAAACGTCTGCCTTTGGCTCAGGTCATGATCCCAGGGTCCTGGGATCGAGTCCCACATTGGGCTCTCTGCTCCGAGGGAAGCCTGCTTCTCTCTCCCACTCCCTCTACTTGTGTACCTCTCTCGCTGTGTCTCTGTCAAATAAATAAATAAAAACTTTAAAAACATAATAATAAAAATAAATAAAAACTCTCTTGGCAGAATGTTTGCCATTTGACTTCTGTTCTTATCCTTAAGTTGAGATACAATGGTTTCATTTTTATCTTCATTCACAAAAGATATGGAGAATTACCTGAACTCTGCACAAAAATAGCCACATTCATGATTAAATGTTAGGAAATAAAATCAAGAAAAACATCCTAAGAGGAAATCTGATTGCTATGAGCTAACGAAGAAGGTTGAAAGGGGATGATCTAGAAGGCTCCTCCAAATTCCTTGCTCACTGTCTCACTAGTGTATCATGAATCTGAGTGACATATATATTTACTATTTTAAACTTCTGACCCTTAAGATTTCGGTGCTTGTTTCCTTACACAGAGAGAACACACAATGGCCAAGCAGGGTAGGTGAGACATTTCGGCAGCTACTTAAATGGGCTTATCTATCATTCTCTTTTAGGTTCATAGATTAAGAAACATTGTATCTTTATTTTCCTGCAAATAATAGCCAGCTGTGTCTGAACAATTTCTCACTGAATCATTCTACTTTGTGTCTGGTGATTTTTAAAAAATGTGTAAGTCCATGATTTTTTTAATCAATATAAAAATCATCGTTACTAATATTGTCTCTAAGGCATTTATAAATTATAAATGAGAGTATTAACTTCTTTCCATTTCAAAGACATGAGACTTTGTTATATAACGGGTAAAGTTTAGAAAAGTGTAAAAGGACCTTAACTATTAAGGTGTTGAAGAAACAAAAAGTTAGGGTTGCTGCTTTCAGTTTATCATTAAAAGAGGATGTGGGTATGGGAGTTGTATTCCCAATATTAACATTTCCTTCTATTTCTTTTCTTTGAAGTCTTAAAAATAAACCCTTAAATATCAATAGAAGATATCAAACCTTTTGGTAGCAACAGGTTCATTTTTTAACTTGGTATTCAATAAAAGAACTATCTGAAACATAAGATAATTAAATTTGTTTTTAAATGGTAATTTTGTTGCCATCCTTGCAAAGAATCTATTATCTTCAGGGAATCTATTCAACAAATACTATAATATTGCAGGACTTACAATATTCAAATAACTACCATGAACCCCATGTTGTATACTGAATATAGAATGGATCATAATTAGGATCTGTGATATGCTTAGGCCTCAATTATTATAGATCCTGCCATAATACATTTTAAAGCTGTAGGGGGGGGCATGCCCTCAAAAACCGAATACATCAAGAGGTAAATAAATTTGGAAAATGTTCAAAGCAATGCACGGGTAAGTGAAATGTTACGATATTAAAGCGACATCTTTCCGTTCCCAGGGAAGATTTGTTCATTTTTACTCTTCAGATTATCCTCCACTTTTGAAATCACTCCGTGCACAAAAATCCTCCCCTCGCTATTTAGAAAAGCTAGATCATCTCCCTAACATAGCCCTTCCTGTTTACCCTGCACCCCGGAATGTGCGCTTGTACTGCTCCCTGATGCCTAATGTCAATATTTGCAGAAGCTGTAGCGGCGCGTCAACCAAGCTGTCCATCCAGTGACTCTCCCGGGTTTTCTTCTGATGTGCACGCAGCCAAGTAACAGGACCACAGGGCCAGCTGAGGTCTCACAAGCGCCTCGGCTGTCAGCAGGCCACCTGCTTTCCTTGGGGTGGCAGTTTTCCTCGTGTTGTTTGCTGCTCACCTGGCAGAAATCGCACTCTGTCAGCATGAGCTGCTGACGAAGCCCACTCCCACCGCTGACACTCTAATTTTAGGGGCCGGTGTAGAGCACCTAATTTTGCCTTTCAAGATTTTCTTTCTTTCTTTCTTTCTTTCTTTTCTTTCTTTCTTTCTTTCTCTCTTTCTTTCTCCTTCCTTCCTTCCTTCCTTCCTTCCTTTCTCTCTTTCTTTCTTTCTTTAATAATTTGTTTTCTAACGTATAAGTTGGATGCTATCTTTCTTCTAAACATCTTGACTGAGTCAATGTTATCTGCCTTAGGCGGGAATTAATTCCTAGAGAGCAAAATTTTGTTGACGTGACCTGAGATGATGCACATGAATAAGAAAATTTAAAACATGGAATGTTGCTTTTATTTGTTTACTATTAAAGGGTATGGGGGGGAGAGTGTGTTCTCAATATTAGTGCTTTCCTAGTTTTCTTCTTCTTTCTATTGATAAAAATAAGTTATTCAATATCAATAAAAATTCTACCTTTTTTATTGTACTAGGTGAACAAAATATTTTTACAGTACCCTAAACTCCATGGTATGGACGTAGATGAAATATTCTTTAGTTCTTTATTTTTTACTTGCTATTGTTGAATATAGTTTTGGTAGCAGTTATTTTGAGTAAAGTGATGGCTCTAAGCTAGGCAGACTTTGGCCCCCATATACAGAGAAATATCCCAGAGGAAAGTAGGAAGGTTCTTTAATCTCTGAGTCAATAATCCCAGATTAGAGTACTACCCCGAAAAACGCCACCACCTTTAATAGCAATAATGTCCATTTTAACTTTAAGACAGTATTAGACCCAACACATGATTCAGACAAAGTACTTTCCAAATGGCAGAATACATGAGAAAACACCAGGAAGAGGAAAGTAATTGAAAATTGAGGATTCAGGAGGTTAATTATACTTCTACATCAAAGCTGAATTTTGAAGGGGGGAAGGACACCTATGAATTTTTTCTTTAGGCAAACATCAAAATGGTTTGTTTTTTTTCTTTTGAAAATTGAGGTAATTTATGTGAGCCTGTGCTGTGTTTTTATAATCATCTATTATATCAAGTTAAGAAATTATAGTTACTGTTAATAATATAGCTCAACTTATTAAAATAGAGCAATTCTATGATACATGAGATAAAACTGAAGTTTATTAAGCACAGGTAATTCTAATTTTTTTAAAGATTTCATTTATGTATTGGTCAGAGAGAGAGAGCACAAGCAGGAAGAGGAACAGGCAGAAGGAGAAGCAGGTTTCCCGCTGAGCAGGGAGCCCGATGGGGAATTCAATCCCAGGACTCTGGGATCATGACCTGAGCCAAAGGTTGACTGAACCACCCAGTTGCTCCAGTAATTTTAATTTTAAATACTAATTTAAAAACATGGGGAAAATGTTAACATTAACAGTTGAAGTTTCTCATCTTTGGAAGAAGATAAAAACCAAGTCAAGGTGAGCCATTGAAAAAAAAAAAACACAGAAGCAGCACAGACTAAAGAACAAAACCTAAAGTAAAACCAATAAAATGTTGAGTTAAAAAAAGAGAGAGAGAGAGAGAGAGAGAGAGAAAGAAAGAAGAGATGCTCTGGTTTAACAGAGTCAACTGAAGATATTTATTTCTTCTCCTTTCTGATACCAGATTACAGTGGAAATAAAGATGTAATGGCTTAAGCCCACAAATAAAGAAATCAGGAATGCACCAACAGCAAAGACAAAATGTCAACACATTTCCGAAAGACAGCATGTGCAAACGTGGTGCCCAGGGAAGTAGGCAGAGAAAGGCTGGCCTGTGCGTAAAAGGGGCTGCAGTGAAGGAGAGGGTGAACACACAGGATGGAGACAGGAGGGAAGGGGGGGGCAGCGTCAGCCCCTCATTTACCAGGCACACTCACGAGATGTGGCCAGCCAGAAATGAAAGCTGTGAGCATTTTGGCTAAAGAACGTTTTGTAAGAACAGAGCATGTCAATGTAATAGGAGTACAATGGTGGCAAGAGGAAGCGAGGTTAGGTGTTCTTCATGGACGTCCATGGAAAGAGTAATCCATACATCATGCCTGGAATAGACATACCAGGAAGTAATGGTCAATGTATCTATTTAGTGAGAGGATGATACAACGAAAAGATCCCCAAACAGAAAGCTATAGTTTGTTGTTGAAATGAGGGCAAGGTAGTTCAGGGGAACTGCTGCCCTTCATTGAAAATTTTTTTTTTTTTTTTTTTTTTTTTTGCTTTTTAGTGTATGGCTTCCTGAGAATAATAAAATTATGCACATTTTAGAAGAAATAAAATCTGTTCCATAAATCTCAAGGTGCATCAACAGTTAATGCCTGAGCCAGACTGCCAATCGCTAAGTGTTCACTGTTGTAGGAGAATATAAAAATACATATAGTGGCAGAACCATTATAAAATCATTCTTCCTCTAACTTAATCCAAGCAGACAACTGTGGTTCATGCATAAAGAGAGTGATTTCTTTTGTCCTTCTTTCCTTCATCCGTGTTTATGTGTATTCTCTGATTCATTAACTCTAGTTTCTGTAGCTGCCCTCCAGACTGGATTCTAGAACACAAAGTTGTACATAATGCAAACTACAGCCCACAGTTATCTCCCTGGATAATGGCAAAATCATGCCTCTAAACTAGTAATTATAATAAATATGTTAAGCAGTAAAGTAGCATTATGTTTATGTACTAGGATGTCTGAACAGAACAAATTTAAAAAAAGAAGTTTTTAAACTTCTCTGTTTGAGCAGACACAGAAATTAACCCCTCCCCCCAAGGGAGAAATGCTTCCAGGAAAACATACACAGAAATTTTAATGAATTGGAAGTGGAGACTGTACTTTGCTATTGTGTTCCTCCCATGGTATTGGAACAGTAGGCCTAGAAAACATGTGTTACTGTACGAGATGCGTGACTGTACTAGATGTCACCAATCTCCACTACCAAGAGATGACCGGGTTGCTACTACCCCCTGGGGTCAAAGAAGACTGTTTCTGTGACCAGGAGCTTCACTGGGACACCTCTTACTACTTTTTTATTCAGTAGTAATATTTTACAGAAGACTATAGTCATACAGTAAAAGTAGGAACACTAGGATTCAGAATCTTTGGGAACAAAGGTTTGAGTCTTTCAAGCAGGCAAAACTCTTAAGCTCTGAGAACAAGAACACAAAATGAGTGAGGAAAGAGGGAGGTGATAATTATCAACATGACCTTATAACCAATCACGGAAACAAGGACTGGAGCTGCCATGTTTGAGGTGTGAATGTAGCTGCCTATGCTAACCAAGTATGTATTTTTCCCTTTGACATTGGCCTAATTTATATTGAGTTTATATAAATCACCAGAGAGGAGAAGCCACCTCCAGACCTGAGATCATCTCTGATCTGAAGATGCTGGATTTTGTGAGTTATTGGTTGAGCGATGGGGCACTGGAGCCCTCCATTTATGTAAGAAAGAGAGAATGTTCAATTGTGCAATGGAGAGTTACCTCATAAGGTTGATGTTGGAAGGGCATTAGTTGGGGTGGAAAGATAAGGATCGAGGAGACTAAGTTACAACTGGTTTGGGTTCTACCTGTCATCTACTGCCTTATTCCCAGATGCAATCCCCACTTTTGCACAGTGCCAACTACAAGTCCCAGGCTTCCTTGCAAACTGGCTTTCTAGGAAGGTGTGACTAATGAAAGATAGTGACTGGAGAGCTACAGCATATGAAACAGCCAGGACAGTTGTACTGTCCTCTCTTTCTGGAACATCGAGGCAGTGTCTGTGCCTTTCCCAAGCTTCAAGTTCAGACAGCACTGGTTCTTCTTCTGCATTCCCTCCTGATTTCCAACTGGTGCCTCTACCATGAACCCAGCTTCCTCCAAAGGCCCTTGAGCTCTGCCTCTATTATCTGTCCTGTGTTCCTCTAGTAGTAGTAGCAGAGAGAAATGAAAGTGCCAGAACATAGAGGGAGCATCATCTCTGTGAGCCTCATTATTCTGGTTCTTACAGCTTTTAGATTAAGGTCGCAAGTGAGCACTTTTGTGTTTGATGCTCTAAAGACCATAATAATCCAGTCTCTTCTAAAGTCTGCTTAAAAGATCATCACCATTTTCTAGAATTTGTCAAAGACACTTCACACAAAGTTTATGTGAGGTCATGTAAGTACCAAAACAATGGAGACAAACACCAGTACAAAGAATACAGAATTTCAAATAAATTTGTCTCAAATTTTGTCATTAGTGGAACCATTCATTACCGGAAGTGTGTTCAGAACAAAGGAGCAGCTACTTAGAATCTATTAACATATATTTGTACACCAAGCATCCAGAAACTAGTTGATATTAAATGACTGCATATTTTTAGTCCGAGTTATCTGGAAAAGCTGTTTTCATTTTCTGCTTCATCATGATACATCATAAATACTTTTTACGATCAGACAGATTCAACAACCCAACCAATATTATTTTTCATGGTATTGCCAAGAGACGGTTTAAGTTAACACATGGTTCTATTCTGATAATAGAAAACATCAAAATGCTCCCAAACACATTAATTTTTCTTATTAACATTTTCTGAATTATCAATAAGTTCAAATAAAAGTAAGATTTCAATGGGTGCTATATTGAAGAATAACAACTACTAAAAAGTTATCACCCACCACATAACAAAGTATTTCCTTTTACTTTCCCCAAATCTACTGATTTGAATATTTAAGTGTTATTTCTGCAGCAGTATTCTGAAATTTAATAAGCAAGGCCATGCATTCTCTGTCTATACACTTCACAATATCTTGAACTTCAATAACATTTTCTCTGGAGTTCTTGCCTTCCAGGATATGACAAATTTGAAAATCCAAGCAGGTCTCCAGAAACTATTTCTTTTTAACAATAGCAAATATACATTATTTTAACAAGTAGCACCATGGGATAAAATAAAGTTGAAACAATTCCAGATTTACCACCAAAGATTCTGTAGGAAGACAGCCACTAAAAATGTAGGCAAATTGGCCCAAATTGGTGACATGACAAAAGAAATTTGTATTAAATTTATTTATCTGAGAGAGAGAAGGACAGAATGAGCGAGCAGGGATGGGGCAGAGAGATAAGGACAGAGATAATCTCAAGCAGACTCTCGCTGAGCATGGAACAGAACACAGCACTGGATCTCACAACCCTGAGATCATGACATGGACTGAAATTGATAGTCAGGCAGTTAACCCACTGAGCCACCCAGGTGTCCTGGGGGAAAAAAAAATCTTTTTTTTTTTTTTCCTATTATGAGAGATATGCATTGCATCGACTAAATGTTTGTGTCCTCCCCAAACTCTTATGTTGAAGACTTGATCTGTGAAGTATGGTATTTGAAAGCAGGGCCTTTGGGAGGGAATTAAGTTAGATCAGATCCCAAGGTTTGGGCACTTGCAATCCAATTAATCCTCTCTAAAAAGAGGAAGAGACAAGAGATCTCTCCATCACTCTTTTAACTATGTGAGGACACAGTGAGAAGATGGTCACCTACAATCCAGGAAGGGAGCTTACATTAATCTGCTGGTACATTAATCTTGGACCTCTCAGCCTCCAGAACTTTGAGAAATAAATGTTTGTTGTTTAAGCCACTGTTAGCATTGTACTATGGTATTCCGAAGATTGGACCAATGTGAAAAGACAGAGAAGGCAGAGGTGGAAGGTTTAGAAGGGAAGATCAGTGCAGTTTTGAACATCTTAGGTTTCAGATATCTACAGATAATAAACTGAAAATGTCAAGCAGGCAGCTAGATGCACAAGTGTGGGATTTGTAAAAGAAGATGGGGCCAACACAAGAAGAATGTTCATCAATAGCATACTGATGTACTTAAAGGTGTGAGAATGTTAGCTGGGATATTCTATTTTCTCAAATCCCTTTGCTCTATTGTTATCTGCCTTCCACTATAAAATACAGCATATCGGACCACAACAGCTACAGCTAAAATCTACCTACTAATTGTTTAATGATTATGTACTCATTTCTTTTTGAGGTATAAACACACAATGTATTTCAACCCAAGACTTCTAAAGGAATACAGTTTCTTTTTCCAATTTTTCTAAATTTGACCCATGCTCTTTTAAGTAAAACTCTCCCATTTATAATGCTAACCATTACCATATATGAGAATAGTGATAAAATTATTGAAAAATTTCTTAGAAACGATTCAGTAAATCCAGATAAATTACAATCTGCCTTTAGTTTTGATCCCAAGGTGCAAATTGTGCTAAACTAATTACTATGGTTGTTAAATAAATTTTAGTGTTATGCTCCAACTAATAATTTACTAGACACATGACCGAGACACTGATTAATATTCTTGGTATGTCAGTATTCCTCACTGTTTTAGTGATACTGCTGCTTAATTAATTTTTGCAAAGCTGTATTCCACTAATAAATAGTGACTGGCAAATCAGACAGGTAAAAATACATTTTAAAAATAACAATTAAAAGCATCTCCTGCCCATCATCTTCCTGGGCAGAGGACCTGAATACACATTTTTGCAAAGCAGATGTACAGATGGCCAACAGACATATGAAAAGATGGTCAACGTCACTCATCATCAGGGAAATACAAGTCAAAACCACAATGGAATATCACCTCACACCAGTCAGAATGAATAAGATCAAAAAGACAAGAAATAACAAGTGTTAGCAGGGATGTGAAGAAAAGGGAATCCTCATGCACTACTGGTGGGAATGCAAACTGGTACAAACACTGTGGGAAATAGTACGGAGGTTCCTCAAAAAATTAAAAATAGAAATACCACAAATCCAGTAATTCTACTACTGGGCACAGTAGTACTGTGTACTCCTTACACAAGGAATACAAAAATATTAATTCAAAGAGAGAGTGCATCCCATGTTGACTGCAGCATTCTTTACAAGAGCTAAAATATGGAAACAACTCTAAAGAGTCCACCTATAGATGTATGGATAAAGAAAATACAACATATATAAACAGTGGAATATAACTCAGCCATAAAAAGGATGCAATCTTGCTGTTCATAACAGCATGGATGGAACTAGAGGACATTACGCTAAATGAAACAAATCAGACTGAAAAAGAAAAATACCATATGATTTCACTTATATGTGGAATCTATAAAAAAAAAAACAACAACAACAAAAACAGACCCACAAATAGAGAGCACTGGTGATTGCCAGAGAGGAGAAGGGTGGGGAGATGGGCAAATGGGTGAGGGAGAGTGGGATACAGGCTTCTGGTTATGGTATGAATAAGTCACAGAGATGAAAGGCACATAAGGAATATAGTCAATGGTATTGTAATAGTGCACGGGAAGAGATGGTAGTTACACTTGTGTTGAATCTAGCACAACTCGTAGAATTGTTGAATCACTATATATACAGTTGAAACTAATGGAACATGGTGTACCAACTACACTTAGATTTAAGAAAGTAAAAATTAAGGGCCAAAAAGTCATCTCTCCCATATGTTATACAATATAAATTGACAATACAGATGGCTCCATTGTAATATTCAGATGCCTTCCACTGCCCAAACTCGAAGTAACTTTGTAGCATTTACAATGTACTTCCCCCTCCACACTGGAAACTCCTGCACATTTTTTTTCATGGTATATATTTGTCTCACCTTCAGCATCACCAACATATCTTCTTTCTACTGAGAAACATTATATTATAGTTAAAAATAATTGGGGGAAACATTGTATTGCAATGGGATAGTTATGTAATTGGAAACTATCATTCTATAGACTACTTCTTAGTAACCAAGAAGAAAGTACCTGTAAAATGTAAAGACCTAAAAGACACCAAATCTGTTTGTGTTTCATGAATATCACACTGTGACAATGTGACAAATTGGCATGATGGCATATTGGAGTGATCAATGAGCAGCACATGTCGTCTCTGCAGGAGGCTTGTCAAGTGTGTTTAACCTGAATCTAATCATGAGGCGGCAGTTGTGTAATCTATACTGGACCATATTCTATAAAGACAATTACACACAACTTAGAAATGTCTGCATTTAAAAAAAAGTTAATATATGGGAGAATATTCTGTGTAAAAGGAGACGAAGGTTAGATTACAACCAAATGGAATGCACTATATGGTTATAAAAAATACTAGGTATTTGTTTTGAAAAATCTATATAGGATATTTTTGATAAATGAGAAAAACTGGGCTATGAACTGTGTATCAGATATTATTATAAACATTATATTTATTGTATAATATTCCGGGTATGTGTTAGATTTTTCTTATTGTTCTTGGGTAATAAAATGTCCAGATAAGGTATTAAAAATTAACAATTTACTTTCAATGTTTTTGCAGAAAATTAAAAGGGTATGTGCACATGTGGATATACAATTTTATACACATGCACACACAAGGAGATAAGAGAAAGAAAATATATGTATATTATATAGATACTTTATAAAGAAAGAGAGCAAATATGAATGTAGCAAAATGATAGCAGTTGCATGAGCTAGACAAAGGAGATTTAGTATTTATTATACTTCTGTAAATTTGAAATTTTTAAACAAAAAAATTCTAAGAAAACAAATGCATCATTGATACTTAGCTTGATATAGTTTTGGAGATTAAAGAAGTAATTTTAAATGGGATCACTTTTCTCTGCCTAACCCACCTCATTTTCCAATATACAACTTGTTTAAAGAATCAGAATAAAACTGTCTACCCAGAGACATACAACTCTTCACTCAGATGAAGATTTTTTTTCTAATAACTATTTTGATATCCAATTCTCTCACCTTCAAACTAACAAAAAAAAAAAAAGGCAGTTTCAAATAAAATTTCCCCATAGTTTGAACAGTTGAACAGATGAATGCTGTATTTTTCAGTTACCAGGAGTGGCCATTTTATTTCCTTACTTTTAGTGCCTTAAATAAATCCCATTTTATTTTATGGCAGGAAATGGTCTTCACCTCTGTTCACACAGTTTCTGTGATATCTCTGGAAACTATTGCTTTAAAGTGCTCTCTATAAATTATATCCATGCCATGGACTACAACTTGTCCATTTGTGAAGAAGGGATTGAAATATATTATCTTAAATTCTTTATTCAGAGTACAACACTAGTGCTGCCTCCCACTGGTGAGACATCAGATTTGAGGAAAATGTAAGAAACCTAGACTTTGATTTGACTGCGTTAATCACTATCAACTTGCTATTTATTGACCAACAGGAATTTTAACACAAATACCTCATTTCTAGTTATTTTCTGAAGCAAGAAATATTGGTTATAAATAAAAATATATATTTCTTTTCTTACTGAGAACTAGTTGGTTTTGACATCTAAACATCCAGATAGATTTTTATCTTTGGTGGACTCGGTGGTGGCCATGGCTAATGCTGATAAGTTAGTTACATAAAATTAACATCTATCATTTGCTTTTGGATGATAAGGAAAGTATGATTGGAAAGTAGAGGGGTTTTCTTCTTTCTCTGTTACAAAACAGAAGTATGTGATTGCCGCCACTGGATGGCAACCAAAGATACAGAAACACCAAGAATGCTCCAGAAACAGAGCCTACAGAACCTCAGCATTTCAAAAGGAATATAAGATCTTAATAAAAACAATTCATTCACCAACACACATTTAAAACAGATTTTATGACTGTACAACCTAAAATATATTTTCAATAAATCATATTTAATATAGTTTGAAAAAATTAATGAAGTTAGTGATGATCTCATTCTTATTCATCTGGACTATCTCAGAGTATAAGAAAGGTTTAAAAGTTCAGCTTCCAAGGTGCTCCTTCAATGGTACCTTCATTTAAGGGCCAGAGAAATGAAGAGGAGTAAAAACTTATTGTTTACCACAAATAACTGAATGTGAGGTTGTCAAGGTGAGAAATCACAAGCTTTGGAAATTAGCAGAATAGTTCTTAACTCTCAGTCCTGAAACTCAATAATTATGTGAAATGGCAAGGATTCTTCTTCCTGTCTGTGCTACGGTTTCCTCACACACAAAATGAGGAAAATGTTCCTATTTCATAGGGTTGGTAAAGGGGAAAAAATGAAGTAATTTAGACAGAAGTGTCAATTATTGTGCCTGGCATACAGCAGACACAAAACAGTGATCCCAATGACTTATTCTATGATAAAAATGGATGGATGAGTTTTGTTTATATTTAACTCCATCACAAACAAATTGATCCACATAATATCTTTGACTCATTCTGTGTCATGCTCTCTTAAAGAATTCCTTAAAATAAGAAGCAGGACTTCTTTGGTGAGATAAAACTAAACCAGAGATCTGTCTTTTCTCCAGAACGGCCACAGTGCCGAACCGTCCTCAGAATAGCAGGTGCCTGGGCTCAGGTACCACATATGGCTTTGCTGACTTCTTCCGGCGCAGTTCCTTTGAACGAGAAGACAGAGCTGGATGAGCAAACCCAGCTTCCAAGTGACAAGAGCCACGCTGTTGTGACAAGCATACTTTCTTAGAGAGCAAGTGACAAATCAGCCTGAACCACAACCAAGTTCATGCCAACAAATGACTATGGAAATGGAACCACCGTTCCACCTTCATTAAACCTGGGCGCAGGCACCCCAATTATAGGCCATAACAAAACAACGGGAAGAACGAAAGTAAAAAGATTTTATATCCTCACATATTACAGAAAGTTCTCTCCCCTTCAAAGTAAAGCCATACTTTACTTTGTTTCCATACTCTTCACTTCTAATTAAAAATTATAATAATAAGTGATACTTGCTCTTCAACCTAGGACTGATAGATTAGGAGGGTGAGGTGGGAGACAGCTGTATGTGGACCAGGAATAAGCAGGCTTGTATGTTTTTTTCATCCAAAACAAAGCAAAACAAAAAGGATCTAATTTTTCTAACATTCATTCTATTTGTGGCATTGACCTGGGGAAAAAAAAGCAATGTTTAATTATAAACATTAAAACAGAGAACATTAAACAAGGAAATTATTTATAATTGATCAAATCAAAATTTCACTAGAAAAAAAATACATTTGATCTACTTACTGTTGTTCAACTCCAGAGCTCAATTTTACTACATGCACCCCTGAATAGTAATTTTGATATTTTAGCAAATCTCTACAATATGCATGGACTTCATGTCCCTGTACTAGCACTGGGTAAACAAGGATGTATCCTAGTTTCTGAAACAAGAAGCTTACAAAAGAGCAGAGGTAAGAAAAATGTAAAAAAAAAAAAAAAAGAAAGAAAGAAAGAAAGAAAAGAAAAGTAATAAATTTCAAAATATAATAAAAAGTACAAAAATAGAATGTACAAGGTACAGAATCAATACAAGCCAGAAGAAAGATCTAGGAAAGATTCACTGAGGAATCCTCTTTTAAGGCAGGTGTTGAAGGAGAAATAGGATATTTTTAAGGTAGGCAAGGGACAGGGGAGGAGCGTGCTCAGGGTTGTGAGGCATGAAACCAAATGGCATATATGGGAGATTATAATTAGTTATGCAGTGATTGAATATAAAGTACATGTGGTAGATAAAAAGAGCAGGAAGTGAGGTTTGAGGCAAATATAAGTAGACATACACCAGACCTTGGAGAGCCTTTTGGTTATCTGAATTCCTGGAGATTTTGCTCTGTTTTGCCCTATAAGATGTCGTAGAAATAACAAACATACTAGTTTGGTCACCTAGTAAAACTTTTCATACCCAAGGCACATTTTGTTTCTTAAGAAACCTCAAAATCGTCCAATAAAATCCTGTTCAGGGCTGTGATGGAATGAGGTGGGTATTTGAGACGATGCTCTTACTAGTCCTTTCAACTGAAGACACCCAGATCATCCTTATGAGGTGAGCTTCCTGAAGCTCTTTTGGGGCAGAGTTTGTTATTAGACTTTCTGAGGAGCTCTGAGAAGACACCCCCTGTGGTGCAGACACAGGCAGAGGCCCCAAATACCTAATAACTGAATACGGACCACTGCAAGATGTGATTTTGAAGAGGACGTCATCTGACCTGCTTTGCAAATGTCTTGAAGGAAATGGAATTTTAGGAAGTGCTTTTAGGGGGGCGCCTGGGTGGCTCAGTGGGTTAAGCCTATGCCTTCAGCTCAGGTCATGATCTCAGGGTCCTGGGATCGAGCCCCGTGTCGCGGTCTCTGCTCAGCAGGGAGCCTGCTTCCCCCTCTCTCTCTGCCTGCCTCTCTGCCTGTTTGTGGTCTCTCTCTCTGTCAAATAAATAAATAAAATCTTCCAAAAAAAGTGCTTTTAGGTAAGTGAAGCAGAATGAGGACAACTGAGGAAAACTAAAGAACAAGAAGTATAAAGTATAGTTCCAGGAATAGAATAACAAGCAAATAGAATTTTCAGGTTTCTATCTAAGATCTTAATGTATTCAAAATCTGGATCCATCAAGGTAATTTCTAATTAAATATAAAATAAATTCTGTATAAAGCCTGAAATTTAAGAAATAGAGCAACTTTACAAAGTCATCACAGAACTAACTGTCCCTATACATTTTCTTAAGATTTTGTTTTATTTATTTGGGGTGGGGGAAGGAAGAGTAGGGGAAGGGACAGAGGGAGAGGGAGAGAGAATTTCAAACAGACTCCACACTGAGCACAGAACCCAACTCGGGCCTCAATCCCGAGAGATCCTCAATCCCGGAGATCATGACCCAAGCTGAAACCAAGAGTCCAACACCCAACTGACTGAGCCACCCAGGTGCCCCATCTCTATACATTTAAGTAGTGAGTTAAGAGAATTAGCTCTGGGATTGGCTGTTGATATTTTATGATCGTCTCCCATTTCCATATAGTATGGATTTACATATCTCTGTGACTTCATTTTATAGCTATTTATAGCTATATATAAATCGTTATATGGAGCTATTTATAGCTCCACTCTACCTATATACCAAGATGAAAGAGTTAACTATATTTTGCTTCAGATCACAACATCCCCCAAACATAATAATAGCATAACTAAGAACAGAAGCAGCAAATTTCTTTTTCTTACAATGGACACCAATTCAAAGAGAGAGAAATCAACAGGGGGTACACGAAGAAAAAAAAATATAAGAAACAATTTTGTTGTAGATCATGCTCTCATTAAATGCTAATTAATAACAGGGAGCATACCTCTTAAATGAAAATGACAAATAATAAAAGTCTTGATTCAATATTATCCAGTAAAGACACAATGTTGGTGGAGGAGAAAGAAAGGAAATCCCTCAAAAGTGAGAAAGGGAGAGATTTGATTGTTTATAGGATAATAAATTATGCACCGTCCTCAGGGTTAAAGGTTAGCAGGAAGGGCTTTAAAAGCTATTTTATTGGGCAGTTATATATTATAATGTTAAAGTAGGTGTGTGTTGGCAGGAACTAAAGAGAGCTTTGAAGGAGTACCGCAAGAGATTTAATTATTTTCTGACGGTTGCATGAGCAGTATTTTTTGGACGCTGCACCAAGATTTGACCAGTAAATTAGACTTCAACACTGCCTTCTTGCTCATTGTCTTATTACCTACAAGCACTTGAAAAATATTCAGAATTGCAGTGTAGACAACTACTGTGCTGTTCCTTACATGAAAAAATACACTTGCATCTGTTTATTCAGTTTCTCATCACAGACACACGCAATTTACGAAGAATTGGCACTAGAGCCTAACAGTGGAAATAACAGGAGATCTGGCATTACTTCCAGCTTTGGCTCTGCTGCTTTACTACTGATAGGTTCTTGTGTCTCTGACTCAATGTCTCCAATCCCTACTTGGTCCTGCTGAAAACAGAGATATCCCCTCAATAGGTAGTACTAGGAGATAATACAAAGTGCTAAGTTGTAGCCTGGTTTCCAGAACGTAGTAATGTTCTCTATCCTGATTAACTGGACGCAATTCTAACATTGATCTGTAAACTGTCTCCTCAGACCCTACAAGACTGTATTAACACACAAGGTCACAGAAACTTATTTTCCACCTTAGTGATCATTGCCCGCAGAAAGCAAAATTTGGGCTTCCTAAAAAGCTCTTGAAATTAGATGTTTCTGAGAATCCCCAAAAGGTGTCCCAGAAAACTGCCCCTGTTCACACGGTCATGAAACACCAGCACTTCAGCTGTATTCAGCATCCTGATCCCTACCAGGAAACATAATCTCCGCTTGCTCGGGTCCACCACTGATCTCTGAGGTGCTATCACGGGTCTACGGATGCTCCGCAGTCCGAAACCCTCTGGTGGTCTGAGGCACTGTCCGTGAGTGTCCCTCACTCCCATATTTCCATCCCCAATGGGGAATAGGCTGGGAAATAAATTAGAGGGGGCAGGCACGAGGGTGCCCCTGAAACTGAACCACTTCTCTATCCATAGAGCTCACTGTTCCTTCTTAGATCTAGAAGGTTCTTCTGGTGAGTAGAGTCCTAGCCACCCACGCTTGCAGTTCCACTTTGCCAGACATTCCTGAATCTCACTTAGATGAAGCCTGGGACTCTCACCCATGGAACAGTCCAGTGAAAGAGGTAGACATAGAAGCAAGTGATTAATGCATGTCTCAGCCAAATGCTATCACAGGGGCATGCAGCGAGTACAAGGAACCCCAGAGAAGAAAATGGTCAGTTGATCAAATCTTAAAAAAACATAACACTGCCTCTTTATTGTGAAGTGTTGGGAAAACTCCAGGAAGAGTGAAGGCTTGCCCCAAACTGCACTGATGTGAAAGAATATTTGATATGCCTGGATTGGAGATGTGGTAGAGAGAGTAAAAAGTGGTAAGTCTAGAGGCACAGAGAAAATTCACACTCTGAAGGGGGTTTTAGGCAAGGAATTGCATTGCTGATTCATGAATTCATAAGGGAGGTGGCAGGTGGATGGATTAGGAGTCTCTTACACAAATCTGACATGGGGATGGGGGTCCAAATACAATAAGACTGCTGCCAATCCAAGTACTACAGGAGGAACAGAAGTGCAAATTAAACTCCCACTCAGTACTATACTTCTGCATATATTTTCAGATCAGCATATCTATGGAAAGTTACACATTGTGACAATTTAAAGTCCAAACAAAGAGAAATGTAACATTATTTACAACTTAAATACTAGAGACGTGCTCAGTTCAAGAAAATAACCTTTAATTTGGTCCAATGTCTGGCAGTAATAAGTAATGTAAAAGTAATTTTTTCATCTTTTATATAGATTTTAAAAATTTGCTTCACTGGAACTGTAACATACACCCATACTAGGTTATATACACAGTAATGGAGCCTAAAGCTTTTGAAGAATCACCTTTGGAGGTTACTGCCTGGTTACAGAATGTATCAAAATAAATATGTTTAAAACTTGGGTTATAATAAGATCTGTTATGGAAAATGTTACACTAAATACATGTTTTCCATCTGATAAGTTATTGGGACTACATCAACATAAAAAGCTTTTGCACAGCAAAGGAAACCATCAATGAAACTAAAAGACAATCTGCTGAATGGGAGGAGATATTTGCAAATGATATAGCCAGTAAGAGGTTAATATATAAAATGTATAAAGAACTCATACAACTCATGACCAAAAAAACAAGCAATCTGATTTTAAAATGGGCAGAGGACCTGAGTAGACATTGTTCTAAAGAAGACACAGAAATGGCCAACAGGCACAGGAAAAGATGCTCAACATCACTCATCATAGGGAAATGCAAGTCAAAACGACAATGAGATACCACCTCCCACCTAACAGAATGGCTAAAATGAAAAAGACAGGAAACAAGCATTGGTGAGGATGTAGGGAGAAAGGAACCCTCGTGCACTGTTGGTGGGAATGTAAATTGGTGCAGCCACTATGGAAAACAGTATAGAGGATTCTTGATAAATTAAAAATAGAGATACTAGGGGCACCTGGGTGGCTCAGTGGGTTAAGCCTCTGCCTTCGGCTCAGGTCATGATTTCAGGGTCCTGGGATTGAGCCCCCTTCGGGCTCTCTGCTCAGCAGGGAGCCTGCTTCCCTTCCTCTCTCTCTGCCTGCCTCTCTGCCTACTTGTGATATCTCTCTCTCTCTCTCTCTCTCTCTCTTTCTCTCTCTGTCAAATAAATAAATCTCTAAAAAACAAAGAGACACTGTATGATCCAATTATTCCACTACTGGATATTTACCTAGAGAAAACAAAAACACTAACTCAAAAAGATAGATGCACCCCCTGTATTTATTGCACCAATGTGCATAACAGCCAAGACATGGTAGCAGCTGTAAAGTGTCCATCAATAGATGAATGGATAAGGAAAATACGAGATACATATGCAATGGGATATTACACAGCCATAAAAAAGGATGAGGTCATGCCATTTGAAACAAGATGGATGGACCCAGAGTATCATGCTAAGTGAAATAAGTCAGACTGAGAAAGACAATTATCATATGATTCTACTCATAAATGGAATCTAAAAAAAAGAAAAAAAAAAACAAAATCAAAATTATCAATACAGAGAACACATTCATGGTCGCCATAGGGGAGAGTCATGGAGGGCTGGGCACAATGGGTGAAGGAGAAAGGGAGATATGGTCTCCAGTTGTGGAATGAGTAAGTTATGGGAATAAAAAACAAAGCATAAGAAATACAGTCAATGATATTGTGATAGCCATGTAATGGGACAGATGGTATCCACGCTTGTGGAGAACACAGCGGAGTGTATAAACTTGTCAAATCACCAAGTTAGACACCTGAAACTAATGTAACATTGTATGTATACTCAAATTAAACAAAAAGAATGGGCAATTAAAGAAAATTATGTTATAGACTTATAGCATGTTTTTCACATGGCATTTTTAATATTAAATATTTAATTTATTGGTTATCATCATCATATCATGATAATCTGGACTTTTCTTTGACATTTATATTGACAAATATATACTGACAATATATTTGACATTTATTTTGACATTTATTTGACATTTATTTATTTGACATATTTATTTTATTTCTCTGGCACCAAGAAATTATGGAACATATGATGCTTTACTTACAATCTTCACATACTTTGTTTTCCTATGATTTTGTTCTCTGCCAAGTCACAGAGAAGTAAATTGCCAGGTTTTATAAACTATTTTGTAATATATTGGATTATACGAGATACCTGTAGTAAGCTGAATAATGGCACCTTGCAAAACAACCACATCCTAATCCCCAGTGCTTATCCCAACAAGTGCCCTCCTTAATACCCACGACCAGGTCATCCCATTCCCTTTAGTAACCCTCAGGTTGTTTGTAGTGCATTTTAAAGGACTTCCTTTGGAAAGGAGAACAAGTGAGAATTTCGGCAGGTTGGCAACACTGCCTACTGTCTGCTTGCTACATCCTTATACTTTTGGGCCGGGATGGGGGTTGAACCCGAAGTTTGGGTATAGTTCCTGATAGCAGGCCTTTTAACCTGCAGTACAGTCAAAGGATTTAGTCTTAGAATACTATTTTAACATATCTCCCATAAATTATTTCAAATTATCACATGTGTTATGTAGACTAAAATAGAGGTGATAATCTGGATTTTTCACAGTTCTTGGCATTAATTAGGATGGACGTAATGTGGCTTACAAAGATGTTTAACTCTCCAGCTTCACCTCTCATTACCAACCCCTCTCTCCCAGCTCCTTCCCACCCTTAATGCTTGTCCCAGACTCCTCACTCTGCTCTTTAGCAAGAACTCCTTTCCCAACTTTACAGTTAGGGTTTTCTCTGCATGAAATCCTCTCCTCTTACCCTTTCATCTAGCCGGCTCCTACTTACTCTGCAGGTCTCTGTGAAAATCACTGTTAAGTCAGGTTCCTCAGGAGTAGGTTCAAGAGATTTACTGGAGATGGTGCTGTCAGGCACAGGAGAGTGAGGATGGCAGGGTTGAGCCAAGATAAAACCTCAGCAAGAATGAGCTCTGGGGCAGGGGGTGGGGGCCGGGAGGAGGTTAACTTCCTCTGAACTCACCAGGAAGAACGGAAGCACAGACTGTGGCAGGAAGTTGAGTCCACCAGGAGGCAATGATGCTCCTCTGTGGACCTCAGTCATGACCTCAGGACTGGGGCCTGGGGACTGGGTTTGAGGAGAAATGCCTGGACTCTGAGCCCAGGGGCAATTCTGTGGAGAAGGTGCCGGCTGTGTTGTTGACCAACACTTCCAGAGTAGAGAAACGTAGGGTGCTGTAGGTCAAGAAGAGAGTGGGGTATGAAGGAACCAGCAGAATCCTCCAGGACCCTCCCTGCCTGACTTCTGGGTGCTTGGTCGGTTTATCCCAAGGCACCGGGCGCCTCACTCTCCCAGCATGCACTAAGGCTACCCCAGCTGCTGTCATTCCCTAGAAGGCAAGGGTCACTGCTACGCATTTTTAATGGGCACATTGTAGATACCACATAAATATTTATTAAACATCTTTCAACAGAGCCTCCCACTTAGTAGGCACCACATAAATATTTGTCAGACAAGATTCGGCAGAGAGAAAACCAAAATCCCGTAAGAGAAATTTTTTAAATAGGGAATTTCTTTTGAAGCAGCTTACAGTGTTCAAGATGTCAAGTTACCCATGCTCATTTGTATGCAGTTAGAAATCATCTGCTTCATCGAGTCAGACAAGAGACAGAAAGATGCTTGATTTCTACATCCTTTGAGAAGCCTCTGGACAGGTGGCACTGCTCTCCATACTGTTCCACCCATAAGCTGCTGTGGAGTTTCTTTCGAATTAAAGCTAAACAGTTTGTTTAGTTGGTGAAATCTTTATGAAGCTGAAACAATTTGTCATCTGGGCTGTTACAAAACTTCTAGAGAGGAAAGCAATACATTTGCAAGTAAAATGAACAGGAAACTGCTAATTAGGCATCCCAAAACAACCATGTGTTTTCCCAGGAATGGCATTAAATTTTTTTTAAAGATAAGTAAATGATAAAAATAATAATAAAATTTGTTGGTGAATAGTTCCCAAAAGACATACATTAAAAAAAAAAGCATGATAAATTATGTCGATAGACCCACTAATGGATCAGGTTTGTGTATGCCTCTTAAGGCTTGCGATGTTGATTTGGAGAGTCCTGAAGAGAAGCTGACTTGCATCTTGCATGAAAAAATTTCTAATTAGCTGCCCAGACCTGAAGCTTTTATAACCTGGAAATAGTTTAATTTGAGGGTCTGGGCGAGGCATGGAAACTTTGGCCAAAATATTCTAAAAAAAAAAAAAATTTAAAAACTGTAGAACCAGATGATTTTGAAAACATCATGTCCCAAACAGAAATCTTCACCCAAAATGCATACATCAAAAATTATAAATAAATATTCAGCCTTGGGTGGAGATAATCTGTTTTATTCCTAACACTTCTTTTAAATTAAATAATACTATCATTAATAACTCATGAGTTTCCCTTCCAGTTTTGTTTTGTTTTGTTTTGTTTTCTGGAGATATTATACTAAGAACAAGTATGATTGATATCAACCTTACATTTATTTGCAGTTACTCAGCAGTCTATTATGGTCAGTATTAGAAACCCCAAAATACCTATTATTATGCAAAACTCTATATATTGTATTTTGTATATTTGCATGAAAGAGCAGTGATTTTCAAATGCCTTACCTCCAGAGCACTGCTACAGATCTACATGTGGCTTAAATAATTAATTTGCATCGGTGATACTAAATATCCAAGAAGGACTCAATCAATGCTTTTCTTCCAGAATATGCAATACTTAAAATTCTGGCTGGGTAAAGGCTTCAGCCATCTGATATGCAAAATTCATTATGTAGAAGGTGCTCTGTATATCAAAATGGAATTCTATCAGATATCAAGTCTGCTCTAAAATCTTTATCCAAACAAGGATCACATCATTTCTACAATAAGATTTATCACATCATGAAATCTAAACTTCCTTAGGAGGGAAATGGGTTCTCCCCTATTTTAAAAGTCTAAAATCATAGAAAAAATTATAATTAATTAAAAAAATTGTGATGCCCTAAGGCAACAGTTCTCACACTTGACTGGTCATCAGAATCATCTGGAGAGCTCAGATTCCTGGCCCCACCCCAGGGTTTCTGATTCAGTGAAGGCCTGGGGTGGGGGCCTGATACTCAGGGAACTAAAATCACTATGTAATCAGAACCTAAAAAATATATGTATCTAACCAACTTAATTGTTTCCTTCAGGGAATGTCACATTGCATTTCCTTTTAACTCTGTTTTCCCACATCTTCTTCAAGGTGAAGTCTTCATGTAATATAATTAGTATGTCTCTTAAATAAACATCTTTCTTCCTTACTAATGAGCTAGCTGACATGAAAAATAACACAACTTTTTTCTTGAGTAATTAATTAGATGAAATTTAAAAAAAAACACTTTTGTAGAGGAAAGTACAGGGCTTGGATTAAATAATCAGGCAGATCAATATATAAGTTTCAGAAAATAAAAGCTAATGTATAGTTGATGATGTATTAGAAAATAGCATTCCTGAATGTGTGGTTTTGTATAAAGAAACTTAGATAAAAATATATAACCCTATCCAATTGCCGAATGTCATCCCATGCCTTTTCCAGATCTGGATTAACTTAATTTTTTATCATATGCCTCACATACTCCTTCTACATGAACTTGCAGTGTGAATATTATGCCATATCTCTCTTCCATTTTACTTTAAAACATAATAAACCATCCACTTGATAAATTGATTTGCTCTGGTGTGATACTGCAGGAACTGTAATAAAATCACCAAAAAGGCAAGAAAAGCCCTTACTTCCAATCACCATGTTCCAACCTATCTTCCTCCATCCAATAGGGCTGCTTAACAGAAATAGTACTGACGGGGGGCTTATAAATAACACACATTTCTCACAGCTCTGTTGGCTGAGAAGTCCAAGATCAAGGTGTCAGGAAATGCAGTGTCTACTGAGAGGTCCAGTCCTGGTCCTAGATGGTCACCTTTTCACTGAGTCCTTATATGGGAGAAGGGGTGAGGGATCTCTCTGGGGTCTCTTTTATCAAAGCACTAATCTCATTCTTGAGGCCAGAGTGTCATCACTTCCCAAAAGCCCTACTCCTAATACCATCACATTGGGGGTTAGGTTTCAACATGAATTTGGGGGAAGGGGCACATTCAGTCCACAGTACACCTCCTCATAAGGGGCACAACATGTGCGAACTAGGCTGGGTTTGGGGTCTATTCAGTTAGTCAGGAGAGCAGTGTTCAGACAGTCCTAGTCTGCCCCAACACTTTCTAATCTCTAAACCACTGGTTTGATCTTCAGTGCTCAAGTCCGCATTTTCTCTCTCTTTCGTGCAATTTGTTTCTCAAATAATTCTAAGTCTTACATTGAAACAATAGGAAATTTTATTTGCTTTTATTTTATTGACCAATTTACTCTTATTTTATTTGATCGATGGGCTTTTCAAGATATTATTCTTAAGCAAGACATCTTTCTGAATTTCAGAAAGACATAATTTTCCTTTAACATTTACATGGGTAATTTTATTTTTAATTGTTTTTTGGGGGGGGAACAGGACTGAAAGCACATGGTAAGTAAACTATAAAAGCACATGGAAATATAAGCAATCATTTTTTTTCTTCCTAAACATATCCTCCACTCCTCCTCTTCTCTAGCTATTTCCATATCACTACTGCTATGGCTACCTCTTTCTTTTCAAAAATCCACCTTATATTCTGTTTTTGAATATACAATACTCATTAATTATTTCCCTATTAACAGGCATTTTGGGGCATCCATACCTTACACTACCATAAACTATGTGCAATGCATGCTCTCTTGTTTACATGTATTAGTAAATCTGAGGATAAATTCTTAAATGTTAAGAACTGATTCAAAGGTCATGTGTATTGAAATATTGACAGATGTTGTCCAATTGCCCTTCAAAGATGTAGAAATAATTTCCTTTCCTATTGGGGGATGGAAATATCTTTTTCTCCACACCTTGGTCATTGCAGTGAATTATCAAAATTAATTATTTTTATTAGCATAAGTGAAAAATTTTTTAATTTTAATTTGCTTTTATTTAATTTGTGTTGGGAATTCTTTAATTTGTATGATTGAGGGTAATTTTTATATGTTTAAGAGACCCTAATAAGTTTCTATGATCTCACTAAAATCTAATAGAAGAGTGGACAAAGTACATGAATATACTTTGTCCACTCTTCTATTAGACTTTAGTGTTTTTCTCATTCATTTGAGGAAGACTTTGCTGGAGCAGGTAGCAGGAGTCCCTCCGTGATTCACATTGCGCCTGTTTTATCCACCATGTGATTATATACTCATAGTTTCCTTGTAGTAAGTGTTGCTCTGCAAACAAGACTTATGTTTCCTGGATAACACAAATGTGAGAGATTTTCATTCACTATGGATGACTTTTTATTCTTTAAAGGTGCATGGGCTATTTTTTTCTCTTTTTCACTTTTCCTCTCTCACACACAACACACACAGATTGGCCAATACGAACCAGAAAAGAAATGACTGTGTTTGTTTTCTCTCGACTTTATATTCAAAATTACTCTCCATGAAGCATCCAGGTTATATTAGTCTTGGCTTGATACCTGCAATGACTTCTCAAAGCATCTAGAGTAAGATCCAAAGTTCTCCTCTGGCCTCTGTGATTAGGGGCCCCATCTTCAATCTACAATCTCATGATAGACAATTCTTCCACGTCCTTCATATCTTTCTGTTCCAAGCATGCTGGTTTTCCCTCTGTTCCTAGATACACAAGACATGATACTCTCTCTAATTAGGAAAACAACATCTTACCACATTTTCAGCTTAAATATGATTCCTCCAGAGTTTTCTCTGGAGACTTAATGGAACACAGCCTCCTCCACACCCATCTCCAGAACATCAGCTCCAAAACAGCACTTACTTACCTTCTTATTCTTCACCTAGAATATTACTTGTGATGGCTAATTTCATGTGTCAACTTGGCTAGATTATGGTACCTAACATTTTCCTCAAACACTAGTTTAGATGTTGCTGTGAAGGTATTTTTAGATGTGATTAACATTTCATTCATTCATTCATTCATTCATTTATTTTGAGAGAGAGAGAGAGAGAGTGTGTGTGTGAGTAACCAGGGGAGGGGAGGGAGGGGCAGAGGTTGAGGGAGGATCCCAAGCAGGCTCCACAACTGGTGCAGAGCCCAACACCAGGCTCAATCTCACGACCTTGAGATCATGACCTGTGCTGAAATCAAGAGTTTAACCAACGGAGCCACCCAGGTTCCCCCAGGTGTTATTAACATTTTTAAACAGACTTTTCAGAGAGAAGATTACCTCCATAGTGTGGGTGGGCCCTGTCCAATCACTTGAAGACCTTAAAAGAAAAACTGAGGAATCCAGGAGAGGAAGGAATTCTACTTCCAGATAGCTTTTGGACTCAAGACTAAGATATCAACTTCTTCCAGAATCTACCATCAGTCAGCCTGCCCTCCAAATCTATGACTTGCCAGCCTCCAAGACTACACAAGCCAATTCCTTAACATTTCTTTCTCTATACAGATGAGAGAAGATAGATAGATATAGAGAGATATAGATAGTATTGATACCATTCATTCTATTTCTCTGGAGAACCCTAACTAATACATCTAATACGTTACTCTAGGCTCATCACATAATAATCCCACTCACTGTAGACTTCATTGATGCTATGGCTCTTACCCAGCAGAACATCAATTCTTACCTCTGAAGAACCACATATCTCATTGAGAACAGTGACTTCAAATTAGATGGCAGTAACTCATTCCTGAACCAATAGCACCAAATATTTTTTACTGCTTTGCTACTCCTTATATTTAAATATCCCATGCTAACTAAAAGATGATACTAATTTTGCTTGATACAAAACAATTTAAATATATTATACAAAATACTGTGGATTTAATGATCCAGTATACCTAAAAATGCCTAGATTCTATCTAGAATAATCCAAAAAGGGACAGATATTTCATCCAATACACAACTGTCATTTCATATTTAATTCATATAAAATTTATATGAATATGTTTACATCATCACACATCATGTATTACCAACATGTATTACCTGACAGCAGAGACTTCAATTTATAGAAAAGGAAGGCTTTTTTGCTGTCAGAACTATACAGAATGGAGGAAGGAAATGTGTAGCAATTTACCAGTTCAGGTTAAAGATTGGCTGATACTGATAGAAGAAATTCAAAAATTATATTGTATTTCTTACGATGGAAATACCATTTTTGGATTATAATAACATGGCATATTATAAAAAAATGTAAGCACTACTTTGAAGTGTATAGAGTGCAAAATTTTCTTTTTTTTGTAAGATTTTTGTTTATTTGACAGAGAGAGAGATCACAAGTAAGCAGAGAGACAGGCAGAGAGAGAGGGGAAGCAGGCTCCCCACCGAGCAGAGAGCCGGATGTGGAACTCGATCCCAGGACCCTGAGATCATGACCTGAGCTGAAGGCAGAGGCTTAACCCACTGAGCCACCCAAGCGTCCCAAAGTGCAAAATTTTCTTATTGCATTTCCCCTTTTCCCAGCAATTCTTTAGAGTTTTATACTGCATAAGATGGACTGACTTTTAAGCTACTTTCCAAACTTGAGATTCATTTCCTTCATGATTGTAAGACTCTTGGATTTCTTATTCAATATCTAAAAAATTTATATCTTGAACTCATTGTGACTGTCATTACATATAAAACTGATTAGAGATAGAACTTTGTAAATAGGTTATACAAACAAATACTCAAAAAAAATCTGCAATCATCTATTTCCCTAGGAAAACAACAAAAATCTTAAAACACTTCCTGATTTCAGTATAGTTATGAGAAATGAAATCTTCAGAACAATGAAAGACATAATTATATTAATCAGGCATGTCAAAACATAAAGGTCAATATTCTTCAAATGTTACATTCATTAATATGCATACAGGTTCAAATCAGATTTTGGAAACCCATTTCAACCACATCTAACAAAGCTTATATATTTGCCTTGAAGAACGCATCAGAAAATAAGGATTTTTTTGGTTGGGCAATAAAATGTGCTGATAACTGATGAGATGTTCTAATAAAATTTATGAAACTATGCTGGAGTCTATTTGAAGAGGAAAGTATTATGAATAAGTGGCAGTTCTCGTTCATCTCTCTTCTGGCATTTTATTTTAAAATATAATAAATCATCCACTGATGAATTTATAGGCTCTGCTGTGGAAATATAGGACTAGGCTAAGAAAAACTATGTGTCTTCTTCTTTTTTTTAAAGATCTTATTTATTTACTTATTTGACAGAGAGATCACAAGTAGGCAGAGAGGCAGGCAGAGAGAGAGGGAAGCAGGCTCCCCACTGAGCAGAGAGCCCGATGCGGGGCTCGATCCAAGGACCCTGCGATCATGACCTGAGCCGAAGGCAGAGGCTTTAACCCACTGAGCCACCCAGGCACCCCCAAAACTATGTGTTTTCTTTATAGTTTAGCAAACTTGCCTATTTTACTGAAAAGGGAAGGGTTTCTTGCCTGTAAGCTCAATAAGAAAATGAAGGATAAAAAAGGAACTACTCTGGCTAAAATAGGTATAGGCATCCTGGAGGCCTTTTAGATGCTGCTGTTTTGCAATAACACAGTCTGGGAGTCACACATCTACGGAACTGTGATGAAATCCATAACCCCAAAGAGATAACAACTTCTGTGCCAAACAGATGGGAAAAGGTCCTTTAGGTTTCCACTTCAGTACACTTTTATCTCGCTATTTTTTTTCTTTAATCTTCCTCTACACACAATCCTTGATGGAAACAAGTTAACAAGTTAAATACAGTTTGTGTGTACTGTGGAGGTCTGGCAAGAAACTGGGTAGAGACATGGTGATGGCTGACGTTCAATTAAATTTTGTTCTAGGGATTCTTCACAGTGTGTATTTCCTTTGGGAATCTAATGGATGGAAAGAAATGGCTAGAAGTAGAGCAGCCTTAAAACTGTCATGTCACCAAAACAATCTGGTGTGTGACATACTGAAATTTAGTATGGTCTCAGAGATTCATTATTTCTAGTTAACTGATAGTTCATTAACGATCAACCCTAAGATGCTACAACTAGTGACTGAATATTCCCAAACTACTGCTTAGGAGTAAAATATTTATCTTTATAGTGTTTTTTCTTTGCACTTTAACTATTTTTTAAAGATTTTATTTATTTATTTGACAGAGATCACAAGTAGGCAGAGAGGCAGGCAGAGAGATAGAGGGAAGCAGGCTCCCTGCTGAGCAGAGAGCCAATGCAGGGCTTGATCCCAGAACCCTGGGATCATGACCTGAGCCGAAGGCAGAGGCTCTAACCCACTGAGCCACCCAGAAGCTTTATACCTTAACTTTTAGTGATGCTTTAAGAAAACTGATTATTTTAAAAAATACTTTATTTATTTATTTGATAGAGAGCATAGGCAGGGGGAGTGGCAGAAGCAGAGGGAGAAGGAGACTCCCCAGTGAGCAAGGATCCAGCTATGGAGCTCAATCTCAGGACCCTGGGATCATGACTTGAGCCAAAGGCAGTCGCTTAACTGACTGAGCCACCCAGGGGCCCCAGAAAACTGGTATGTTGTGTGGGTACAAGTCAGGCAATAATTCTCCACAGTTAAGAGTCTTTGATTAACTTCCTATTCAGATATATATTCTTTACTTACAATCTCAATGAAATTATCATATAAAATATTAAATAATATCATTAAAATATTAACAAGGGACTATCTCCTACTCCCAAACCAAGATCCCTAATAATAGTTTTTACTGACTTATAAACTAACCCCCATACTTATCTTTGTTTTCCAGATGAAAGTATTCTTTTTTAAAAATTTTTAAATTTTTTTATTAACATATGATATATTATTGGCCCCAGGGGTACAGGTCTGTGAATCACCAGGTTTACACTTCACAGCACTCACCATAGCACATACCTTCCCCAGTGTCCATAACCCAACCACCCTCTACCTACCCCCCTCCCCCGGGCAACCCTCAGTTTGTTTTGTGAGATTAAAAGTCTCTTATGGGAAGGAGGAGCAAGATGGCGGAGAAATAGCAGCTGAGAGGACATCAGGTAGCAGGAGATCAGCTAGATAGCTTATCAAAACATTGCGAACACCTACAAATCCAACGAGAGATCGAAGAGAGGAAGAACAGCAATTCTGGAAACAGGAAATCGACCACTTTTTGAAAGGTAGGACTGGCGGAGAAGTGAATCAAAAGCGACGGGAGGATAGACCGCGGGGGAGGGGCCGGCTCCCGGCAAGCGGCGGAGCAGCGGAGCACCAAATCGGGACTTTTAAAAGTCCGCTCCACGGAAGGACATCGCTCCAGAGGCTAAACCGGGGTGAAGCCCACACGGGGTCAGCGTGGCCCCAGATCCCGCAGGGTCACAGAAGGATCGGGGGTGTCTGAGTGTCGCAGAGCTAGCAGGTATCGGAGCGGGAAGCCGGCTACAGAGACAGAGCCGGGGAGTGAGCTCTCAGCTCGGGGTTACCTTGAACCGGTTGCAGGCTGGGTGAGCTCGGAGCGCGGCCAGAGGCCAGGGAGACGTGAGTGGGCCGGGGCTTTTCTCTGAGGAGTGGAGCCCCGAATCTCAGCTCTTCCGGGCCGGAGACTAGGAGGCCGCCATTTTCATTCCCGTCCTCCGGACTCTATGGAAAGCGCTCAGGGAACAAAAGCTCCCGAAAGCGAAACCCAGCAGATGACTCAGCCCAGCCCCTGGTAAGCGCGGTACAGCTCTGCCTCGGGCAAAGACACTTGAGAATCACTACAACAGGCCCCTCCCCCAGAAGATCAAAAGAAATCCAGCCAAGACCAAGTTCACTTAACAAGGAGAGCAGCGGAACTCCAGAGGAGGAGAAAGCAAAGCGCGGAATTCATGGCTTTCTCCCCATGATTCTTTAGTCTTGCAGTTAATTCAATTTTT